>JBBPCS010000878.1:4534362-4575585 GCA_037974645.1 Hollardia meadi
TTTTTGGATTAACCCCCCCCCCCCCCCCCCCCTTCTTACTCCTCTTCCTGCTCCCCAGTATGAAAAAAACCTGTCTTCAACTGCCCCTAATCCCCCTAAAGTCAGTAGAGATTATCAAGATCCTACGAATATCTCACATTTCTTACAAGAATACAAGACGCTGCTCACTGTCATGAAGGCAGAGCACTGACGAGTTACACTTTAATTTAACTTGATTCGATGCAATCATTTGTTTAATAACTCGAGCTTTAATTATGGGATTAAAACTAGGATACCTCAAGAATTTCTGCATTTTGACTACTGCAGACTACACATGTTCTCGCTTCCCTTTACAGATTTATGTAGCACCACTTTACCAGCAAAACATCTCTATGTGTTCTGTCAATCACCGCTGCCACTTAAAAAAAACAACAACTTCCTGAATCTTTCTTTCATTTTAAAGTGCTTTAAAGTGCTTAACTTTCTCAACATGATGTATCTAACAATTATGACAAATGTTTCCCATAATTATGCAATACCAAATAAAAATTACGAGAAGGTTTCTCACGTATGAAATGCTTAATTATTGTCATAATAGTTCATAAATTAATACATAAATCATAATTATGACTGGAGTAAGTATGGATATTTGGGGCAATCAAAAAAATGATTTAATGACTGTATAATATAGGATCAGGGTAAAGAAATTAATCACAAAGTCATAATTACGAGAGATGATGATGATTATGTTATTAGCTGCTGCCTTATAGTGATACTGGGTGTTTCAACTGAAATATGTTTATTAGCAAGTAGGGAGTTTAACCTGTGACCTCTTAATTGTATTCAGACACATATTTTTGACAAAAAGTGTTGATTGTATGCTGCCAACTACAAAACATGTTCACATAGGAACCCTGTGGTAATAACTAGCAGAAAAGGTGTGTCAACACAGGACATGAAAATCAAATCTTATCAAATCCACCAGAGCTAACAAAACAAGGTATTAGAAATTATCTGAATATTTACACTCATGCAATAGACCACATAGAGACATCGGTTGTTAGAGTCTAAATATGGCTGTTTCAATGATTTGATGTTGATAACCAGATGTTTGATAGAAAGCAGTTCATAACTTTAGAAAATAAAAGTATAATGATGAAAGGGTTCAAAAGCAAAAAATCGTGATCGTAAAAACTATGAAAGTAATGCTCCAAATTAAAACAACTGAGTAAGGAAATTTCCTTTTTTGTAGTTAGATCGATACCACTATCATATCTGTTCGCTAGCTAGCTAGAGCTAGCTCACGATTAGCTTAGCTTAGAGTCGAGGAGCGTACAGACATGAGAGTGGTAGCAATATTGTCTGTCAGCAAGGAAGATATATACATTTACTTTATCTTTAGATATTAGAATCTAGAGATAAAGCGAATAAATGTAAAGATAATTTTAGAAGGTCAATAACCCACAAATTCCCCTCTTGCCTGCCTCCCTCCACAGGGAGTTCAGAGGTCATTCGACTCTCTGTTGGGCCCAATCACTAATATTACCCTCATTGCACTGTAAGGCATGTGATCAAAGTAATATTTGCCATGATATGATGGGCACAGCAGACTGTGACATAAATCACCATATGGCAAGTCATGCAAACGCTGATATCTCAGCCAGACGTCATCGGCAAGCTGGTGAGGATATGTTGTGTAATGAGTGGGAAGAGACATGACTTAGCACATACCTCCGGATCAGCACACCTAACGTCAACACTTCATTAGCAGAACATCTGATGTCACTGCCTTGGCCTCCTGAACTGAGGTAAATCAGTGTTGTGTAAGGATAGGAAGCATTAATAAAAACTAAATGCTCCCTGAGGAAAGTTTTTATGCTTTATCATCCTACATCACAACATCAGGCTGCAGCATCGGATCTCCCAAAAGGCCCGTACATTCACCCATTGCCAAAAATAAAACTCTGATGTCAAGTACTGTACATATACCTTTCCACCCACAAGAAGTGACGAATCAGAACCTCAACAAATGCAACCTGTCTCTTAAACAGCAGTGAGTGGGAAATGTACATATTCCAACACCAATTTATGCCTCTTTTGTTGTTTTAGTTTCTTTAAAGTGAGTAACTTTTTAACTAGTGACATGCGAAAACACTAAATGCTACTATTTAGCATTTGTCTTGCAGTATTGTAACAGTAGCATATGACCACAGTTATAAAGTTGGCGACTTTGTTATACAGCAATATTTGCCTAAACTTTGCTAACATTTAGCCACCATATTGGTCATACCAGGCCATTTAAAGCTATAGCAGCAAAACCCCTGGGGGTTTAGAACGATCAAGTGGACATTTTACTTATGAATTAAATTTTCATTAGTCAAAGGAAGAATCTTTCTTCTCTAAACAGTTAGAGTCTCACTTTAAGTCATCACATATCCGCTGGGAGCAGTTTGAATGATTTATGGCTGCTGAAGGTCGCATTTTTTTTGACAATCCGCGTTCTTGTTACCCTGAGTTTTAACAACAATGTGCGATTGTCAGCAGCTTAAAATAACTTTATGTGTAAGCTTAGAGAGTGACATTATAGTCAAAAGCAACGCTGACAGAAAAAGGGCAGTATTATGCCTAAAGCATTTAAGAAATACTGTGCATGTCTCTGAAACCTCTGCATATGGCTCTTTTTGGCTGAGGATTTAAAGGGACTCACTGTAACTGCAACAGAAAGATTAATGTCAAAACTTGCAACCAGATGTTTCCCCCATATATTCTATGAAGTATTTCAGTCAAACATGGTTTAGCAAGAGGAAACAGAAAGTCTTGAACACTACATTTTGATAAAGTCATCTTCTTCACCATAATTTCATCTCTGTTTGACTACTAAACCTTGTCAGCTACGTGCATATTTTTGCATGTTTTAATTCATTTCGTGTCATTGTCATCATCATAATAGGATGCAGGTGCCAAATTAATAGCTAAAGCCATCTTTACTATCCAGAGTGAACCTGGCTAATTAGACTCAGGCTGATTTTGGCCAGCCTGCATTCTTTGCTCTAATCTGAAATAATGAGGTCAGTAATAAGGTTACACTCTCTGACTGCTCAGCGTGAGGCCGGCTGCCGAGGACAAACGGGGCAGCTCGGCAATTGAAGCAGGTTTGACGTCTGGCCTTACAGCAATTTCGTAGCCCGCTGCGATGTGAATGCTGTAGCCCCATGCTGCGAGCAAAGCCCTGCAGGAGCCGCTGACCAGTGGTGTGCCTATCAAAGACTACTTGAACCGGTCGCATATCACTCACTGAAGTTCGCAAATTAGGAGGGAAATTACCAGACATAATGAAGGCAGAAGATGCTGGTTGAATGGATAGAGGAAGGAAGAAAAGAGCAAAGTAAAAACCAACTGGATGTGAATTACCACATCATCTTTTGGTCAGGCGCATCCAAAAACGTATTCTCTTGTTCTGGAAAAAGAAGGATGTGGCGACTTTTAAATCCTGGATGACAACACTGACTGATGCCCTCCACCAGAGAATCCAACATATCCTTAATGACACACTGGAGGAATTTAAAAGGATTTTCAGACCGATGATCTCCTCTATTGAAGGGACAGATAATTAAGGTGCACTGCACAAGCAGGAGTCTTTATCACCTGTAGGTGGCGCTGCTCAGGGAAGAGGAAGTTGGGGGACGTGCATATTATTTGCACAATTGATAAGTTACCTGATCTGTTTTTCTGGTTTTATTGGGGGGGGGGGGGGTTTGTCTTGTTTTGCCTTTTTTTATTTTCTTGTTATAAACCTGGAATGAGGTATCCACTCCACAGGAGTCTGTATGACTGCTGCACACATGCATCAAAATAAAAATACTTGAAATCAAACACAAACTGGTTGCTATGCCAACTCGACTGCTAACCAAGGAGCTGATTAGTAATCATTCTCTCATTTCCTTGTTTTTGATTTGCGTGCACGTATCTACTTTGAAAAAAAACTTTTTATATGTCAAAAACCCACAAACGCGGTATGCAAAAAATATTATTCAGAATATGAAACATTTGCACCCTTTATATTGCTGCTATGGCCAATCTCCAGTTTATGTGTTTGCTGGCGTTTACAGCACTGGGGTGTGTAGGAGAGAGGTGACTTCAAGGTGACTGTCAAGTGCTCATAAGCAAACACATAATTCTACATTCAGAACCGATGACATCGTACACCAAAATGTGCAAAATATGAATGTTTTCATGTATGTATTTTTTTGAGTGTGCCTGAGACCCGAATATATTTCATCAGGAGACAGAAAGGGAAACGAGGCAGCAGCACAGCTGCAGGTGGAGGGTCAGTGGATGTAAATGCATTCTCACTCAGTCAGCTGGCTACTGTGGCTGTTATGGCTTAAATTATTATGTTAATACTGATGCATCAGTGTGTTTATTGTTAAAGCTGGTCGAGATGGTGGTATTTACATACTGTACATTTCAGGAAAAATGTTCTGATTCATAGTTACTGCTAATAACTCACAAAGTGTGTTTCCATCCACCTGAGTGGAAATTTAAAAAAAAAAAAAAAGACAAAGTGGGGTGGGGAAAATCAATCTGATGTGACTGAAGTAGAAATGCTCGAGGACGAGGTCATGTTTTAGAGTTTTTTCCACCTTTCATTCAGCGACCAAATGAAACCCACCGTTACCTTGAGTAAAGTTATGAATTTATTTGGGTTTGAACATTGTTGAAAACATTTTTTGGGGGGGATAATGTAGGTGCACAAGGTTGTTTTAGACATTTTAATATCATTTTATCACATTTTATCATGACATTTTATAAACGCCCATTGAGAAAGAGGAAACCTGGAGAGAATCATGTTTTGCACATTTCTACATTGTTTTCCAACGTTTGTGCTTTGAGTTCTTTTATTTACGTCATCGCCATTGCACCTTAATGACGTGCTCATGTCCTAATGTTCACATAACGGCAGTGGATGGAAACACACAATTTGCATTCTTTGCTGATTTTCTGGAAGTTAAATAAAACTTAGTATGGAAACTTGGCTGTAGACATCTGACACTGGACAAGACAACATGCTGTTTAAGTAGCAGAAAATGGAACTAAGTACTATTTGAGTAAATGTACTCTTTGGGAGGCATCTGTAGGAATGCCATGTGTTATAATAAACCAGTGTAGGGTCTGAGGGCTGAGATGCTCTCTGCAAACTCCATCACACCCTCCTGGATGTAGCCTAAAGATAGGTGTGGGCGTCATCCAGTCCCATGATGTTTGTCTGCATCCCCATTGCTTGTATGTGACTTGTATAAGGCAGGAGTCATCCTTCAATACACTGTTGGATACTCAGTTGGATTGCATTCAGAGTAGGACAAAATGTTTTGAGTGCTTGAAATCATTTCAGCTTTATGAAAAATGATTACGTCTCAACTTCAAGTCCCAAGTACAGCATAAAGCAGCAGGGGTTTTATATTGGAAAAACAACTCTAATACTCTTTAACATCTCTTTAAGAACAAAGGGATCAGGGCTGAAATACAGACAAAGCAGAGTGATCTTACAGAATAGGACAGAGTGGCATTAAATATTGAATTAAGCTGAGCAGTAACATGCCTTTGCACAAATAGAAACACACAGTGATACACTAATGCACAAACTCCCCACTGTTCCCTCCGCTGCCATCATTGTGTGCGTCACCATCCATCATGGAGGGTCAACAGCGCCCAAAGTGACAGGACAAGAGCCTTTCAGGTCCGATAAAACTGCCACATTAGAACCTCGTGGCAACAAAGTGCAGGATAAGCTCTGCACAGTCTTTTATTCTGCGTTTTGAATCTAAAATGACAAGAAACCTTAATTGTTGGTCTATTTCGCATCAGGGTTCCCCGGTACAAGTGTGCGGACAGAAAATCAACCAGGCATCATTCTGGGGGAAATGAGAACTTCATGTGACAGATTTGTGGCTACTGAATGAGCTATGACTCACTGCTTGTCCAACAAATCCACGGGTATAGAGTGACTCATGGTGCATTTGGCTTAAATTTGATACCCTCCTCTTTAGACACCCTGCATCTGGTCATACGTGATGACAAGATTTCATTTGTAAAAGCTGCAAAAATATGCGCATTGCAACCTCATTATCAGTGCCATTAAACACAGCAGGCACAAGTTTGTCCTTGAAGAAGACGCTGAATCCCTAAAAGCTGCTCAGGAGCTGCGATGACCTCTGACCTCCCTGTGGAAGAGGCCTGGCAGACCGCTTATTTCACTGCAGGAGTCAATGAAGTATCTGTGAGTACTTTTCAGGTGCAGTATCATATTACATCGGATCCTGTCTGCCGCTGTGACAAACCACAGAAAGATCTTTAATTGCATAGCCACAGATTTGTTCCCGTCTATAAAAGATGAACTCATGTCTGCAATCAGCCTTGTAACCAGCGCAGTGTCAATGTTCATGGGTGCTGATTGTTTACTGACTATTATATTGACTTGACAAGTGTTGACTGGAGTGTTGTTGATTTACTCGTAGTGCTGACGCAGCTTCAAAACATTTTAAAAGCGTTAAATTAAGTCTGATGGCTGCCACAGAGGACGGCTAATGGATCGGAAGGATTCTTGAAGGCACTCTCCGTCCTTGTCGACCCCCTTAAATGCTCTCGGTAACATATGGAGATTTGCTCTCTGGACCAACTGTAAGGTAAATTGGCTTCAACATGCAGGCGGCACACCTCAGAGGACCCTGCCCTTCTTAAAGCGATTTACTCTGTTAAGCTCAGCTCTATCGGTTCTGTAATTACAGGAAATTGAAACAGACCTTCAGAGGAGAAGGAGGCCAGTCCGTCTGCTGTCTGCTGGTGCTGATGCCATGTTGCGTGCATTGTAACACTTAGCAGGAATACAGTGTGTGCTGCACTGCATGACAATTGGCATGAGCAGCCCAGCAGATATTGATGCTTCAACCAACACTGTTAAAAACATCTAGTTACCTTTTGACCTAGTGCCTCTGGGTAAGTAAAGGAAGCGTCACAGCTCGCTCCAATCTACTGACAAACCTCCTCTAATAGGCTGAAAATAACATCTATAATAAGGCTACTACTAATAATTATTATCATATGTGACTAATTCAGTCAACACATGGTCATTAACATGTAAGAAAACTGTTAAAAGGCCCAATTTATGTCCAAAAAACACTCGGTTTAGAATAACGTCAATCTACTTGGACTCTATTTGTTGATCAAATCGATTAATCTTGTCAATCACTTGTAAGATTCTGTGTCAGTGCACTCTCATACATTATTGAACATCACAAGACGAGATTGAATGCAAGTTGCTTGTTTACTTATTTTGCTTTCAGTAAAGCAGTAAGTGCATACAGAGTGAATGAGTGAGTGAGTGAGTGAGTGAGTGAGTGAATAAACGGTTTTAAAACTGAGTAAGTAAGACTATGAGGAAGGAAATGAGTGAATCAGTGAATGAAAACATGAATAAGTGAGTGAGTGAATGAATGAATGAATGAATGAATGATTGCATTTGTTAATGGGTTGATGAAGTGAACAGGTGAATGATGAATAAATTATTAGACAACACATGAAGCAGTGGCTGCCCTGCACCTGTCCCGCGGGTCACACCTCACCTTTTGCTCTTTGGGGCACTCTTCTTGTCCCTCTTGTTCATCACTACAGGCACGCAGCTCGTGAGCTCGGTCCAGTCCGCGTGCAACCCGCAACTCCAGCCCGTGGAGAAGCGGGAGAAGAGCCAGGACTCGGCTTTACCGGGCCGGTGGCAGGTGCATTTCCGCTGGCCGGGCATGCAGTCGCACGGCTGCTCCAGCTGGATATTCTTGACCAGGTGCCGCCCAAACGTCGTCCCGCCGGTCTTCTGAATGTGGAGGAACACCATCACGTCGTCTCCTCGGATGTTGAAGTCGACGTGCCGGTCCAGGTCCCGCTCCGTGAAGTTAAATTTGGATGTGATTTTGGAGGGAGCGTCGTCGTCCGCCTCCGGCTCGGTGTAAACTAACTCAAACCCTGATGAATACCGCTGGAAAAGCCCCTTCTCGTCACTTCTGAAGTAGCAGGTGTTGCTGTCCGCCGGGCACACATACTGGTAGCCGATCATCAAGAAGAGCACCGCCGCAATGGGAATAAAGATGAGTCTATTGAACTTCTCCTCCATAGTGGAAAGCTGTAAATCACGCCGTCGGCACAAACGGTAACGTGATGTCCGAGTCCTCCTCCCCTCGTCTCATCGTGCAGCTCCTGTTAGTTAAAAACCTGGAGTTTAAGTCCCACTTGCAGGTAATAACATGTCCCGCACGAGAACAGCTCTCAAACTTGAAGCAGTCACACTAAACAATCGCTTATTCCTAAAAAAAAAAAAAATGCAGACAGCTATTTCCTTAAATATGTCAAACTGGTTGCAGGACTCGCGCGCGGTGACACCTGTCCAGACGTCAGCACGAGACGGCACATCCCCGCACGAGGAGCGTTCAGGCTCGGCTGTCTTGCCAAAGCCAACTGCTGCTCGGTATCCGAGCCAGGAGCGCCAGCGGCAAGCTGGATCAGATTAACACAATCGTTTCCTGTCGAGACTTTCAAAATTCTAGTTGCAACATTTAACTGCCTTTAAACGGGACAATAATTAGGAAAAAAAAGGTCTAATATGACTCGTTTTATATTTAGAGCTCCATTCAGCTCCACTAGTAGCCTAGGCTACTCAAAAAATGATCAAAATGAAAAGAACATTTTAAGTCAATGCGATCATGTTGAGAAATGCTTATGTTAAATCACTATTAGCTATCAAGTTTGGAGTCTTCATTTGGACTGGCCTGCATGGAAAGAGGCTCGGCCTTTTATGTCTGAAGGAATGGGTCCTCCAGCTCCAGGACTGTCAAGGCAAAACCACTTACAGTTGAGTCTTAGGCCAGACATTAAGAACTTGCAGACATCTAGTTAAGAATTGTATCATGAAACAAGTGAATGTAGTATACCAACTCCTCTTAAATAGTACTGGATCTCTAGTTCCCACTGCCCTTATTCTGAAGGACAAAGGAAAAAAAAAATCAATTTTCCGGGTTCCAGCTGGCTTGACTCTGCATCTGCGCGTGTCATCTGTCCCGGCTGCCGAGCCGGTGACGCAACCGCATCTCTAATCACACACACACACACACACACACAATTTGAGTGGCCTAGAACAACTGCTGGCGGAAAATCACTAATTCCTATAATATGGAAACATGAAACTTAGAGCGGAAATGATGTAAACAACTGCAATTTTAATGGTGTGTTTTACTTATTTTTGTATCATCTTTAAATTCCTATTGATGTGCGCCTGTGGAATTACACTGTGGCTTTAAAGCGCCAATTCTAAATGTTTATTCTATATATTAGGTTATTTATAAAGACGATATTCATCTATGGGTTCGGGTCTGTTTCCCTCAATAGTGTATCTGTTTTGATATCTTGAGCTGCTCTCCACTGTGTGAGTTCAGTCACCATGAAGCCGATCCTCAGGCGAGCGCGAGGCGCGTCATTTCAGCACCATGGACAGATTCCAACATGTCAAGTCAATAACTGGCGTCCTATGTGACAGGAATTCACGTGGGCGTTCCCGCGCGCGCATGTGTATGTGTTTTGCCTACAATTTCGTCATCATCCCACATAGGTTTTCTTTTAGCCAACAGACCTGAACACGTGATGCAGAAGAGTTGAATTTACAGCACTGTGGACACTATACAGACTAGAGCTAAAGGCATGTTAGCCTCCAGTAATGGAGTTCCTTTAAGCTGCACTGATCAAAAGCTTTTGTTATTTTGCCTTAAATGCCCTCCATCAAGGGATTTAACCAGGATGCACTCTGGTATGTATTCTATTCAATCCTCTTTCTGCACTGAATGCCCTTTGACCTCTTGCTCAGACACTGACTTAATCTGTATGGGACTTTAGTCAGTGGCTCACCTCTCTTTGTGTCTGAGGGGAGTCACCGTCTCTCAACCTGAGGGAGACTGGAAGGTGGAAAGGGATCTGTTATGGAAAGTGTCAGGACGAGAAATATCTAATTTTGTCTGCTGGACATCAGGTCTTTTGCCCCAGTGAGCACGCCTCTTCTAGATATGATACAGTGCTCACTTTGCAAAAGAAACTTTTTCGACAGATGACACACTGATTAAAATATGAGCAGAATTCCTTATGGGAAAGAATCTGCATTCATGTTTTGTGCAGTGAAGCGAGGCTTGTGTTGTTCTGGCTGTGCAGCTGGGATATTTACGAGGTCCCTGACGCTCACTACACAAGCCTTATGAGAAATCACCCTGGGAAGTGCTGATTCAGCTGGCTGCTGCAATGTACAGGCCTCCCAATAATGGAACCGAAGCTTCCTGGAAATTATGATTGGATTGGGATTTCTGTTTATCTTTGTCTTTTTCATTTTCAGCGAGGCCGGTCTGATGCACCTGCAGATGTGTGTTTTGTATTTATTTGAATTAGTATTGATCTTGAAATGATGTTGGGAGGCACGGAGAAAGTTCACTTTGGGACTTGTGCAGTGGGAGAGCTGAGAGCATTCTGAGACTCTATTAAGGGAAACAAACAGAATATGAAACTGCTGCAGAAGAAAAATTGAAAACATTTTAAGGGGAAAAAAAGAACTGTGGGGTATCACAGCTGCTGTTGCTGATTCATTCTTGTAAGGAATGAAAAATTCTGCCCTTTCTCACCAGGTCATCTTTAAAAGTTTATGTTAGGTGGTGACCTTGAGTAGCCATAATAATTAGGATGGGAGCAAATGAGGAAGATAGGTGATATGACAAAGTATACATGGAGGAGATCGGGGTGGATGTTTGTGTCGTGTGGAAACAAAAGCTGTCGTTGACTTGATTTCAACTTGTGTAATCAATTTAAAGGTAGATTAGGTACTTTACGAGCATTTTTTGTTATATGTGTTTGTATTTCTTCCATCCCAATGGCAATAACTAAATCAATTGCTTTGATTTTAAAAAATCCGGTATCTGTGGCTGTTGACAGGTGTGGCTTTGGAGCAAGGCCTGATGATAAAAACGTACTTTACACTTGCTGGTTTCTTCAACGTTATCAACCCCACTTTTAAATTATGCACATAACTTCATTTATGTAACCAACAATCTTATTTTAACCCAAACCATGATCTCTTCTTAAACCTACAGATTTAGTTTTAGTTCCTAACCCGAGGCAAACTGCAAGTCTTTCACAACGTTAATCAAATAAGACAAGTGTCCCGAATGCCAGTCACAGCTAATTTCCAACGGCCATACATGTTGTTTTAGGACTCGTTGGCAATCATCCTATTCAGTCGTTAAGGTATGAAGACGTGTTGAGAAAATGATCCAAAACCTATCAGCCTCATAGCATCAAGAAATATCTTCTTTTTGTGTGGTACTCCAGGTTATAAAATAGGATATATGAGACCAAGACATACAAAGTGTGGAATGTAATAAAAACAAAACAGACAAAACCTAATCTGCTCACATTATCATTATCATACAGGTGGAGGCCATGCATGTGTTAAAATGACGCCTCAGACATGCTCCTTATAAAATGTACAGATGCTGTCACGGTGATAACTGCTCCTTCTTCCTCTGCTTCCTGCTCCTCTATGTGTTCCTGTACTAACCCTCTTCAGTCACCTCAGACTCCTGTAGCTGCCCACTAGCTGATCAGCTGATCGTCACCTGCCACTTGTGACCTCATTTGTCTCTGTTACCTGCTGTTGTTTGTCAGCTGTTGCTGTAGTTTGCTGTCTAATTTCCTGTATGTGTTATGACTACCTTCTGTGTCTGATGGTTCGCTGCCTGCCTCTGGATTTGTTTGTTGTGCTGACTGGGAACTTGTTTCTGATTATAAGCCCTTCAACTATTGCAGGTACTGTAAACTTGAAATACTATTTGATACACACAGTGTCAAGCTCCTTTTAAATCAACTGAATTAATTGTGTTAGTGTCCATATTGGAAACAACATGGTCCGAGATATCATAGCTGTCAGAAATTCCCAATATTTCTGACTTGGAATTGAAACTAGGACGCTGGTCTGATTCCAATTCAGCTGGTCATAACTATGGTCTGAATTCCTACAGTAACACTTATGCACAAAGTTTTGACCAAATTAAGGCTGACGTTGACATCTCAAAGAAGATGTAAGTAGTTAGACCTACTTTTAAGTTTTCTCTGCTGTGTACCTTTATCGACCTTCATCTGATACCTGAACACATTACAAAGTAACCTCTTAGCAGTCAGTACTCTTTTGCTTTGTCGTGCTGCTAAAAATGTGCTGTCTTCATCTGCAGGATTGAATGTTTTATTAAAAGCAATTTAGCATCTTTGGTTTCAGTGAACTGACAATTCTGGCCATTTGCCTTGGCTGCATGTGGTGTGAGTGACTGAAGATGTGTGAACTCTCCACCGCAGGGATCCACCCGCAGCGACGGCACCATGCCAACCTTTGCCATGCTCCCACTACAGCCTCATCCAAAAGGCTTAATCAAAAGGGACAATCTCCCCATTTGGTCCTGCATGAAAAGGAAGCTGTTAGCCCATGCTGTGCACCTTGGCAGCTTGACAGAGAATAGTCCAGATTGGTCTACTATCCACTACACTGCAATACAATCTGCAATTTCAAGCAGGTAATTGAAGCTTCGGGGACATGGTTGAATGTGATGTGTCCTGCGATGTCCTAATCAGCCTCCCTGTCTTTACCATCAGCAGTGATCGTCTTCTCGAAACAGGGCCTGCATGTCCCTTCTCGCAGAAATTGATTCGAGCCGCTGAATGATTGTCACAGGTAAGATTACTGTAATTTCACTTGTCAAGCTTTGTGTGGCATGTACCCTAATATTAAGGTCACCTTTTTTCTTGCTTCACTTGTTTTTTGGGGGGGTTTTTTTACATTCGAGGGTGCCTTTTTCTTTACATTGCCTCCTGGTTTCTGCTCCCATGACATTCATGCCTAATTTAAGGTCGAGAAAATGTTTTAAATCCCCACTTTGTGTCAAACTGCAGTTTTTCTGTTCTCCTGCTGCACAGAAATAAATGTTAAAACTTTTCCTTCAGATTATGGTGCAGTGGAGAGTCAAATTTCCGGTTAAGGTTTTGACCCTCGTTGCACCAGTCCTATCAAACCTTCACTGATAACATTACATGTAGCGTCTTTAGATAACAAATATTATTACCAGTTGAACTCAGGGGCATGGTGTGTTGGGGGCTAGCGACGACTGAAATGAAGTTTGTGTGCCCTATTTTAATCACGCAAGTGCAATGCCAATGGTAGGTCTCGGGCACGTGGCTTGTGTGGGCGTCTATGGTTCATATGTGCAAAAGGGGTGAAGGTGACTAGATCAGAGGGATTGGTGAGTAATAAGTACACTCTCAGCCAATCACATCACTGGTGTCATCGCTCTGAGACAGCTGAGCCAATCACAGTGAAGCATGATGCCTACAGTTCAAATGAAGAATCAGCCTGTTTTCCGGTTGATGCAGAGCGGCACCACAAATCTGCAGCCAGAGGCAGAGTGTTAACAGCTAATTAGTAAAATGATGATAGAAGTGAATCATAAAAAGCAGTTTGGTGGACTAGTTTATGTGATTGCATCAATCAGTTTTAATTCTTCTAAGTATATCGTGTTGTGAATGGGCACATCATTTCTTAAAATGTGACATAGCATCATTTGCTTTGTAATGCATTTATAGAATAAAACATGAACCGCTAATCTTTTTTTAAATTGGAAAGGAGGCTGTCACACGGGATTAATGAGCTCCAGTAATGTGATGTCTCCAGCACAAAGAGGCAGAATGCAGAGTTCAAACCAGCCAGTCTGCTGTGTGTAGAGGTGTGTGCGGTTATTTTGTGGTGCCTGATTTAATGAAGGCGAACACAGTGGATGGTTGCACGTAATGCGTAATTTCTTCAGGTTAGACTTTCAAAATAAAGCTTGCTGAGAAACATTTTAACTGTTGGTTGCATATTGGTTGGATTTATACAGCAAACTACTTAATTAGGTATAGGCACTAAAACTACTTGTTTAGGTTGAGGGAGATACATTACATGACGTAAGTCAACTTGCGTACATAGATTAAAATAAGTCAACATTGACTTTTGGTTTCACATGGGACACAAACCCGAGTCTCCTGTGTGAAAGTTCCGTGTTTGACCCCGACCTCCTCCTTCCAGGAACTTTGTTTGTCCTTTTCTTTCATCATTATCGCCCCCTGCTGGTACTGTACCTTCATACGCACATGTCCAAAACATGGCACTGACGCAGTAACCTCTAGTGGATGAGACTGCACTAAAAATGCTGGCAATTCTCTTTGCACTGCCCAATTTGAATGAATAGCCCACCTGTTCGCACCATGCACCCTGCACTGGGTATCAAAATACCACACAGAGCCACAAGGTCAATTTCAAGGTCAAGAAAACACCAAAAACGTTCACATACAGTAAAAGCTAAATTACCAGAAATTGTTTTTTTTTTTTTGTAGAATTAGTTGTCAAACTAAAGATAAGCTGTCTGAATTGCTGGCCCTGACACCCTGAAAGTGAGATTCTTCACAAAATGTAAAAAGATCCTCATGCTCTCTGCCTTCTTATTGAGAGAGATTAATTCTAAGACTTTTTTTGATTGCATTCTCTCAATAAACATTACACAGGCTGATTCAGGAGGGAGGCTTTAATGCTGTCCCAAGTGCCAAGGATGGGTTAAATGTACTGTATTAGAGTTAAAGAGTTAACTCAGGGGGAAAAAACAGGAAAATAATCTCAATAAGACCAAAGGAATAACAAGACTTTAAGAGGAAGGATCGTCACAACTTTGCTGGTACATATCTTTCAATTACCATTCCTTCTTCATTCTCGAGAAGACATTTCAAAGTTTCTCTGTGGTGTTATATAAAGTGCTCAAAGTGAAACCCTGAAGTGTGATTATTAATGTGTGAGCTGTGATCAAGGCCAAGAAAAGATATACATATGAAATATTTGGCAGTCACCAAGGCTTTCATAGTTGTTTTTTTGTCAACATGTACTCTACCTCTCCAACAACTCGCATACATGCATCTACCAAAGCAGTCATGTAATATTGGATCAAAAAGTTTAATTAGGTCAATGTGTTCTCAGGGTGTCTGTGAATGAATGTGTTTTTCTCTTTGAACATAATTGTGCCAGAACACATTTTGATCTCAAAAAGCCGAATCTGTGGCTGCAGCACGATGGTTTCTTTTGAAAAAGAAAAGTGTGTGTGCATGTTTGTTCTTAACTTTTTGAAGCCGCTGTCTCTTATTCAGAGTATGACCACCCGGATTTCCTATACTCACTGTGAGAAGAGTATGTGTCCATCGTTTTACGCTGTAAAGCTGTAAAACGGTGTCATTTTATTAGTGTGGAAAATTGTTATAGGATATACATTTAATAATTTAATGGGTGACGTTTTTAATTTCACCAGGAGCTTCTGATCAGCAGGTTATTTCCGACGAGGCGGTTACAAAGATTAGATGAATAACTCCATTTGTTCCGATCCCTATTAGTTTCATCAAAACAGATTGCACTAGTTTCAAAAAGAAGTCTGATTGCATGTGAGCTTATGAGAAAAGGAGCTTAATTCTCACTTGATTTACTACCTCACTAAACAGTTTTCTAATGAGTTTATGGTCTCAGTCGCTAGTTTCAAGTCTTCCTCAATACAGCATGATGCTCATGAAACACACACTCAATTTACATTGATATAAAACACAGAAAAGCAGCAGCAAATATTCACATTGGAGTTGCTGAAAAAAAAAGCGTTTGGCATTTTTGCATCATCAATCACATGTATGATGAATTGATTATCAAATTTGCTTATGATTAATTTTATGTCACCATAAGTTCCAAGATTTGAACTTGAGCTTAGTTTAGCAGTGTAGGCTTTTATTAATACATTAAATATTTAATAAAATCAAGACGTGGTGAGATTGATTATGCTCCAAATCCAAAATGTTAATCATACAAATATTAACATCTTACTCGGCTTGATTAATGTAGAGGGCACATGCATGTGACTAAGATGTTGCACAATAACTTGACGTTTTGGGAAATACTTTTCTTTTTTTGCCAAGAGTTAGAAGAGAAATATGCTAAACATGAAGCTAGAGCTAGCAGGTGGTTGGCTTAGCTTAGCATAAATACTGGAAGGAAATGGCTAGCCTGGCTTTGGTGAAAGGTAAAAAAAAAAAAATCTGCCTACCAGCACCTCTAAAGCTGAATTTAACTCATTTTATCTTGTCTGTTGAATCTGCACAAAATATAAAAATTGGTATTTGTGACGTACCAAATCTAGCTCGCTCGCTGCACGTTTGAATCTTAAATGTGTAGAAAGTGCACAGACATCTCCCCCTTCATTAGAGGAATGTGAAAACACTTTTCTAGTGACAAACTTTGGACAGATAGAAGTCAGTAAAGTCCAGGTCAGACATTTTAGGGGATGTAAACATAAGAAAAACATTTTTGAGTGGAGGGGGTCTTTAATCTGTTCATTTCTGGTGTGCGCTGACACTTGGTGTGTTCAGAAGGTGTGACGCAGTTGTCTTGACGTTAGCTAAGTGTTGTTTTACTTGTGGTGGATTAAGTTGCTTTCCCTCAACAGGTGAATTTGTTGCTACTGTACATTCATTTTAACAAAATGCCAGTTTCTCCAAATGTTGACTGTTGTATTAGAAAACTTTGCAGACAGACAGGAGCACGTCAGTTAATTCTGGTGAGGTTAATGGTCCATCCAGCTGTGTGTCTGTGCCAAGTTAAGCATGCCTTTGAGCTGAGTCAGGGATTCTCTGGGCCACGTGCCCAATAACTCTGGCAGTCAACAGTTCACTATTTTACAGCCAATTTACAGCAACATTGCTTAAGATTGCATGCTGCATGAATTCGCTCATCACACATTCCAGGCACACGTACACTGGAAACTCCCGGTCTTCAACCTTGTTTGTGCTTCAGTTCTTCCAGATTGCCTCAATGCCAGCTACTTGGCAGCTGGGCCTCTTTGTTGTGTTAGCCATAGAAATGGAATAATTAATGTCTGGCCAATTCTGCCATGTGGGCTCACACCTATGGGTCATGATTAAATTCATGTCACAACATTTGCACGTCCTCAAGCCTTGAGTTAAAAAAAAGAAAAAGAAAAAAAAGAGCAGCACTCTTCGGGTGAGGTGTGAATTGAAATAAGTCATTATCTACAAAAAACACCTTCCCAAGAGGCAGCAAGGAGAAGCTTCAAAAGGATACTTTATTTTCGCAATCCAGACACATTGCAGAAAATAGGAGAGAAGGAGCATGCAAGGAGAATCTCTGGGAGGCCGGTTATGGCAAGCTGCTTAGGTAACTGCATTAGACAACCAAACATCAAAGCTTTAAATATTCAAGGGGCCCTGAGATGGCGAGAATTGTACAAATGGATTATTCCTCCATGAGTAAACACACACAGAATTTAAACACAGGGCAGGGTGAGGAAAATGGCTTGCAAGGGAGCATTTGGCAAATTGCAGTGCCTCAAGATGAAGGAAAAATTGTAAAAATATGACGAGAATAATTTGTTTTCAAGACAAGACGTGACGTTACTGGAGATCAAACAGAAACAGGCGCCTTTCTCGCCAGCTCTTACCAGTAAAACCAATTCAGATACCTACAATATCCAGCTGTCAACCGTGACAGTATTAATAATGTGATGCTTCTGTTGTGCTCTCCTCCTACATTGGGTGCCATTTCCAAGGAAACTGTTCAACAAGGTTTCTGAGGCTGTGATGAAGCATAAAACCTGCAGATGGAAAAATGAGTCTATGGAAGTTCTCTGGATGTGGGATGTCTGGTGATGAATGTCTAGCTTGTTTCCTAAACTACTAAACTTCCTGAGCGTCATCACTATGAACCTCTCTATCTTCATACATCTAACTCCCTTGCCTGATTTTTTTTTTTTTTTGAGACTTTCAGTCGCTAGACCTTGCATCAAACGCTGTACGGAATTGTGTGCACGAATACAAACACTTACATAAACTGAAGAAAGATCCATTTCTTAGATGGATGGTGCACATTTGAATTGCAAAAATACCCAGATGCTCATTTCAAGGATTTACATGGATTCATTTGTTAAAAGATATTTTGAACGTATCCCTTTACTTTAATTGGAACACGTTTCCCACAGAAATGATGATTGATTAGTTCAGTCTCAGTGCCCATACCAGAAGTCTGACCTTTCTTTAGCTGTTAAATATTCATGCTGTATTGTTGTGGAGGTCCCTTCAGGATAAACCCACATCAATAAGAGATATTTAGTCTGGTATTAATGGAAAAGAGATTTTCAATATAATGCAGGGGACAGAGTCTTTAAAACATGGCTGTGATCCACAGTTAAGATGTGTATTACGACCATCTGGTTAAGATTCAGAATCCCAGAAAGCCTGTGTCGCCCACTCATGAAGCCCAGTGTGTACCATCCTGTGGCCGCCTATTTAAAATGCACCGTGCATGTGTGGATTTCTTCTAAGGATAACAGCAGCCCTAATGTACAATCTAAGAAGATTGTTCTGTAAGCCTTAAAAGATCATATCTGATAGAAAAGAGATGAAACCATTTCAGACAAAGCTTAACGTGAGCCCCAGAACCGGTGCAAGAGGTGCAAGACCAGAGGGTCGGGTTATTCTCTTCTTATCTCTGTGGCCAAAACTCTGTGGCAAAGCACCCTTCCTGGCATTTAAAACACATGTCTGCGATAACATCATTGGTTCTTTTCTCCCTCCCTCTGGCCTCCAGAGAGAATCTCTGAGCATCTCTAAATGTCACGTTAAGTGCTTCTCTTGTCCCGCGCTGACACAAAAAGGAGGTGCTCTCTGAATACAAAGAAGGCCCATACTGGATGGCTGCCATAGCTCAAAGACAGCGACAGTCATCTTCTCTCCTCTTCTGTGCTCTCTCATTTGTTCAAACTGTCAAAAGTAACATTTAGTCTCTAATAGGGCTACCCAAAGGGACGGCATAGGCTTCCACTAGTGATCCTAGCTAAATTTGATTGCTACTATATTCATAAAGCACAAGTCATGGCTGCTTAGGGGGTTTGTATTAAGATGATAGTCAATTTACTTCAAATGAAAACACTCCACACAGCAGTACAGGTACTTTCAAAAGCAGGAAGAGCACAAGGAGTGCACTAATTGTCCCGTAACTTAATACTAAGAGGAGAATATAATTAGATCCTCCAGGTAAGAAATCAGGCAGGCAGTGGTGTAGAAATTCTGACTCCTTTAAATGCTAATGTCATAACAAGGTGCTGTTTTAACAGCCTGGAGCTAAGCCTGAGCAAGTGTGAAACAGAAATTAGATTCCTCCTTGTTAGTTTCCTGTTAATAGCTGTCTTTGTCATCATCATTCACATATAGCCAGACACACAGTGGGAAAGTGCACCTAGAAAATCAGAAATTAAAACAAGTGACAAAGAGCACAGAGTTTGCTTCTCTTCATTTTTGCACAAATTAAAAATGTAATGCAACTGATTTAGGAATAGTTTAACATGATTGGCTTATTCGCTTTCTTGCCAATAACCCATGAGATATCAGCGCAAGACTTGTATATTCGATGAAACAAAATGGAGTTTATCCTTTAACAAAAAGGTAAGAGTTTTCAGACACTAACAATCTCAATCTCAGACACTTGTCTTTCTTTACGGAAGATATAAAATGCAGGAAACAAATAAAACTAAATAAATTGAAATGCAACACACATTGTTATATTATGTTTTTTTGTATATATTTACTGTGACATAAATAATGAAAAACAATCTCAGCCTGTGAGTGATAAAAACAAGCACTGTAGTGGAGGTAGCTTTGGCAAATGATGTTGCCCCAGAGGCTAATGTTGTGTTTGCCAGCTGAGGCGATCTACTGCAAAAATAAGTTCCTACCCAAGAAGTATGTAAACATAGGGCCCAGGTTTAAATATACCAGAATTCCCCTTTACGTTTACTTGATTTACTTGAACTTTATTTCAATAAAACTTCTTGTATATCATGTAAATAGTAATGTAATTATGTCATGAATATGCGACTGTTATAGAGAGAAGGCTTTTGCTAATTTCCATTGAAAATAGATAGCTGTTTCCCTCCAGTGAAAAGAAGATATATAATAGCATGTTAATTATTGAGCTTTAGAGGTGATAGTGGGGGGAATTTCTTTTAATGTCTTAAGCCTTGAAAAGTGACGTTCACCCCGGCTCTCACCCTGCCTTCACGTGTGGCCTTTCTGAACGACAAAAAGCACTTTTTATTTAGACGACTTGTCAAACGACTTAATTTCAAGCACGCCTCAGCCTTATGGACACCTTAACTTCTACAAATGGTAATTAATTGTATGAGGAAATGTTTGGTAATGCTGCAGACACATTCAGGACTTTACTGTCCTACAATAAAGTCTGAGTTAAGTTTTATACCCATGGGCACATTCATCATACATTACTCTCTCCGTGTATACGATCTCCTTTACATGTGTTTCCTCCAAAGGATCCGCTGCTGCTGCTGCTGCTGCTGCTGCTGCTGCTGCTGCTGCTGCTCAGGCCGATTTGCCCTTTAGAGCCGGGCCTCCTCGCTCAGTGGGAGGACAAGAAAGAATCAGTGCAAACCTCGTCATTTGTCTGCTATATATAATTCTTTATTGCTGGTACCCTTTTATGACCTAAGCAACATTCATAGGGGACAATGAAAGGAAACGGTGGGATGCTCCTCTCTCTCTCCCCTCCCCACCACAGTGCGCTTTCATCTCTCCTTCCCACAAGACTGATTCACCACTTGTGACCCCTGCGGCTGCCATGTTGAAAATAGACAACAAAGTGTCTGGGATGAAAACCGGTGGCCAGTTGTAGGCTCGATTGCAGCTCAGCTTTAAGTTGGTCGGGCAGAGCGGAGCGCTCTCGCTGAGCTGACACTTCCATTTGTCTGGACATGATTTTACTGGTCATGTAAAAGAGAGCTGGCTGGCATACAAACACAAGCCCCTTTTTATGGAAGATATGCAATACCTAAAACAAATAAAGTGAAATGCAATATACATTTTCATATGTATTCCCCTTTTATGCGTGTGTATATTTACTGTCATAATTATATGAAAAACATTTGTCATGGACGATTATTTGGGTTAAAATTGTTTTTCATTTTGGCATGAATTTTCCATTTCACAACACAGTGTTTCCATCTCAAAAAATAAAAACTTCCCTTGTGCCTCCTTGTGAAAATTATTTTTAAAGTGTGCAGGATTTCAGGACAGAAATTATGGGATATAATATTTGCAAAATGTTCATCATTATGTTTCCAACATTAGTGTATAATCACCTGAAACGAAGAATTGTTTTGTTTTGTTGTTTCTTTTTGTTAGAATGAGCTTCCGAGAGAATATGGAGTCTGCCACGTTGGACCCATTGACTGTATATAAAGATGGATTACACTGACACTCCCCAAAAGTGAAGCCAAAACAGCTCGATCGCCCCCTGGTGGTGGGCTGCAGTATAGGTCATAAACTCCTCCCGCTCAATAATATCAGGTAGGACATGGGCCAAACTAAAAACTCATAGTACACCTCAAATAAATTTTTCCCAAAGATGGTTTCTGTCATTTTAGGTAGTTCTGATCAGGTTGTATGTTCAAGTGTTAATTTTTCTGATCAGTTTGGTTTTAATTAGTTATTTGAAAAAAAACGGGGTGAAACATCATGATTGACAGCTGAGCCGTGCTCGAGACTGAGTGGGACGGGTGTATGGGCGGGAACTCGATACCGCAACTCTGCCGCCTGTTCACTACTGCGGTCACTAAATGACGTCACCAGCGCAAGATGGCAGCACTTGTATCTGGGATATTATGGCTTCGTTCTCCATCTTTACTTATGTCAGTCGTTGGACCGCCATGTTTCTACGGTAGCCCAGAATGGACAAACCACAGACTGGGTGTAAAGAGGGCCTTTGGTGTTTTTGATGTTTTTAGTGGCCACCCGGCCAGAGGTGTTCAGTTACACTGGTCCTTTAAGTGCTTTGTATTTACAGGCAGGTACTGTATATGCTCTCTGCTGGACAACACTAACATACACTCTTTTTTGCATTCTGATTAGATTTTAATGTGGCATGAAAAATCAAGTCATTTAGTTATTAAAGACAGAAAGCTTAATAATTGTCATTTTAGCATGTTTTTCACCTAATAACGACAGAGTATATGCACACAAATCTCTTTAAACAATCACTCAAGCACATTTGTGGAAGTTATTGTTCCAGGAATGCGAGTCGCTGTGCCAGTGTTTTACTCTGCACCCTTTTCTCATGAGCTGCAACTGTTCTGAAAGATAAAAGACATTTGAACGCATCTCTACAGTGCAGACAGAAAAAAACAAAATCAGCTATATCAAAGGTCGCTTTTCACCTTTTGATCATTCGATTCTTCAAAATATCTCAAGATGCTTATCTATGAGCGGAAATACAGTAACAGTGCACAGCAATACAGTATGCAGAGTGGTCTGAATCCATCTGGTCCTCTGCAGGGGAAGATAAGAACCTCCTTCATGAATAAAGATGTTTCGGCATCCTCTCCTCTCTGTGTTCAATATGTACTTGTTACAGCGGCCATTATTTATAGTCCCTCTAAGGCCCAGAGTGGTGGAAGTGGATCTCATAGGGGATTGGGAAGTGGAGCCACCGCTACCTATAGTGGGAAAGATATACCACCTCACCCCCGCTGAGAACTTGGCACAGGAAATGAACTCATAAATCAAGCAGTAAATTGAGTGCAGGGCTGTGCTTACTCATCTCAAGAGGTCTACTCCTCTTCCTCCACACACCCCTGCTCCTTTTTACTGCATGACTAATGCAACGACGCAACTTCTCTGCCTGCGTGTGTGTCTCTCGCTCTGCTAAACTCTTATCAAACAGTGTGGATTTTATTTTCAGGCAAACAGAACTCTGGCCTGGGGGCTACGGTGAGTGGAGAAGGGGGGGAAAAAGAAACGCGTGTGTTCTAGCAGGGATTTCAGACACGAGCACATCAGAATCTTGTCCTACAGCTGAACTTCACCGCCTCATTGTGATGCCACTGGTGAGAGCTGCCTGTCCTTACCAGGACACAGCCTGTGAGGAGAGTCTCCTCTGCACGCCTCAGGCTGTACTGACAGTCACAGGCCCTGTCTGGAGGAATTAAAATCTCTATTTATCAGGACTTGACTGAAGCTATCAGGGGAAATGGCCCAGGAAATGGCACACAGTCTGCCTCTTCCAGCAGTGGGACTCTGATGGAGAGTTCAACAGGCTGAGATGTGCCCATGCTGGTTGTTACTTGACAGCATTTATAATGTATAAAAAAAAAAAAAAATCAAGTTTACACTTTGTTAAAGTGCTGTGCCTGCATTGTCCTAAATGTGAATCTTTAATCTTATGTATAAAAGAAACATCCAAAGAACAGGGTGTTTTGTTTCACTGATCAGTGAAGACAAGCAGTGAACTTGTTCAAGAGTGTGCGTGCGTGTGTTTCCACCATGCTGAACGTTGCTCCCTATTAAAGCCAGGACTGTGTCGCCTCCTGCAGCTGCTCTCCATCACAGCAGCGGTGGGCAGCATCTCCTCTGACAGAGATGGAGGACAGGAGGGAGGTGTCGCCATCACTCCTCCACCATAAATAACAGCTGAAGAGATCTCTACTGACCTCTGCTGGCGAAATAAACACAGCCCAGATGTTGAAAGGTTGGTTCACCAAATCTAAAAAACAACAAAGCACTTGTGATAAAATGTCGTTTTGTGTTATTTGGGTGATCTTTAATCTCTCTTTCTATATAAGCTCTTACTACGTTTTCTACACAATATGTTTTTGACAATCCTTTTAAATATCATGTTATCCTTTTAACCTTGATTTCAAAACTGTGTAAATGCTATAAATTGAATTTTAAACAATCTTTCAGGGACTAAAAGTAATTAATCACTTATTAGCTCGGTAATATTTTGGGCTACTCTGTGAGCCTACATTTTTTTAACTAGTTAATTTTCAGATTAAGATTTTAGGCTACATAAATAAACAAAATTGTATGACGACTTTAAAAAATACAAGTTGTCCCCAACCTTTTTTTAAAATCCCTTTACAAAAAATGACATTTACCCAAATTTCTCACATGGGTTCAATAACAGGTTGAGGCATAATAAGCTCAAATGATCTAGTATTTCACATAAAACAACTTTTTTAAATACATAAAAGTTTAAATATTTATATTAAAATGAATAATTTTGTTTTTTGTACTTCTGTATTTTAACTTAAGTAAGATTTTGAAAACAGGATTTAACTGTGCATTTCCCACCACTGCCAATTTCATGGGCCCTCATATGAAGTGTTTGGTGATTCAATAACAATTTCAACCACAAGGGGGAGCCCTTACACGAGGCCAGCATACCAACTGTATTACCACTCGCAAACTTTTTTGCATCCATGGAGCTGTGCTGGTGGTTACTTAAGTATTTCAACATGTTTGCATGCTTTCAACGTTTTAATTGTGTTTTATCCGTTATCCGTCCACTGAAAAGAGGTTACCGCCTCCCACCCCGACTCCCTCATCCCGTTTTCCCGACTCCCCCATTTCAAACCCCAGCTGTCTGCTTCTCCCTTCCCCCCGTCTCACTGCGAGCTGCGTCAAGTCGCCGCAGAGTCACCGGAAATCAGGAGCTTTGCCCTCAAAGTACAGATTTGGCGTGTTTGAGGGCTTCGAAAGGCTCCATAAAGTACATGACATGGATTGAAATTAACTTTTTGTTTTTCACAGTGATAGATGTGCTTTCTATGGGTTCTAAACTTGCCTTCTGAGCGTTTTCACAACCACATATTGGTTTTATAAGATGAAACTGTACCTTAATAGAATTTGTTCATGTAAGCAAGAAGCACTTGATAAAAGCCAGATTAAAAAAAGGAATGCAAATGGATATAGGAAGAAATATATACACAAGTATCATAATACAGTATATACAAAGTATAAGATTGCATGTGACAGAAAAAAATGTGTTTAGTAGCCTGATGGAAAATGTCAGAAAACAATTGTGAGTTAAACTGTAAAAAGTGTTATTTTTAAGATCCCTCATATTTAGGCCTACAGTATGTATCTACTGTATATTGTGCTGGTTTAGGAATATTTTACATCTGCATGTAAATGTACCAGATTGGGCCAGGTTGTTCTAATGACCCTACCTCAAAAGATGTTCCTTAAATGTCGGCAATAACCTACTGCATTATCACAATCTGTACTTATAAAATAGAATTTTTCACAGCAGCCATTTTGACATGAAATAGCAGGCTAAACACAGGCGTTAGCAATGATAGCCTACTAATTAGGTTCTGTTCAAACAGTCAGGGTGATGTTATTTTCCATGCTGGCTCACTGGAAAGACTCTGATACACTAATTGGAACAGAACCTTAATTAATTTAATGAATAAAACCTGTGTTTACCTGCTATTTAAATGTCTATTGAAAAGGTCTATTACTACTCAGTTATTAATGAACGTTTTACTTTGAAATCACCGGAAGTTTACTTCTAACTGTCGTTAGCTTAATGGCGGTCCTTTCTATGAACAGGGATTTAGGAATGTGGAGACCAGCAGCAACGTCACCCTCAAATCGCCTGGGGTACCGTCGTCAAGAAAGTTCTCTAGAGCTTATAAATTGGAATTAAAAGCCGTTTGGTAAGTTGTTTAATTTCGTTCTGTGTATTTAACTCAATAATTTATACTCACAGTTGTTGGTGATATATAATACTAATTTACGTTGTTTAAAGTTTTGCCCAAAACGTTGACCAAAAAAATGTCCGTTAGCTACGTTAGCCGTGCACGTAGCGGTTTGAAATACGTGAGGCATCATGAAGCTAGTTAACGTTACTTGACTGAGACAGTGGAAAAAAGCTCCACATTTGGTAATTCTACTCCCAACAGTTGCTCAGACAAGTTCAAGCGTGTGTGCCATTGTTTAGGTTGAGGTCAGGCAAGTGGATAAAAAGCCTGCCCTGACATGAAATGATTGTTTCGGAAACGTGATGCCCGGAGATTAGCTGCGCGTTATTTACTGTTATCAAGGAAACCATTTTAAACGCCCTCCTGCTGATTTGCAGGTAAGTTATGTTTGATTTCCTTTGATTTTACACAGTTTAAGTCGACTGACGGAATATTTTTATCCATTAAAAAAAACACAAAAAAAAACTTCAAGACGTATTGCTGTCTTTCCCACAGGACACAGCTCGTCTTCCACACACAATGTAGGGAAACATTTGCTGATTGCCCGCAGTGTTTTGATAACACTTCTCTTCCCCAGGGACACTCGTCTCTGTCTCCATGGTTACGTGGCGGACGCCCAGTCTCGGCATTGTCGCGTTGAGCTCGTGCTGCCTGCAGAGGGGGAGGAACCGGAGAGGAGCGACGGGTCTTCGATTTCTTTCTCCCCCAAAAGGCAAAATCAGTCGAAGATGGTAAGGAGAGCACGGCTGCGCCAGGACAGCGTCATAGGTAGATGGAGATTGAATCGACAGTGGTGGAATCTGTGCTCTACTGTTTTACCTCTCCAAAGCAGATGCTGTCTTTTTTTCACTATCTTCCTCTGATTGTGTGTATATATGCTCCTGTGATTTTTTTTAGATTTGCACACAACCCTGTTTTAAATGAGGATTTGAAATCTCTTTGTTCCAGCCATTTCACGACGGAGTCTACTACCCGTATTCCTGTGACACCCAGGGGACCCACTCATCAGCAGGGATCCCATCCCTCCTGAATTCCCCGCTAAGCCAGCACTCTGTAAACGGCCACTCTGTGTCTGCACCAGGCATGACTCCATCCAGCGGAGCCTCCGCTGTCCTTCCCTTCAAGTTCCGCCCGCGCAGGGAGAGCGTGGACTGGCGGCGTATCAGTGCAGTGGACATAGACCTAGTGGTGAGCCAGCTGGATGTGGATGCCCTTCAGGAGCACATCAGTACAGTCACCTTCTGCAGTCTGGATGGGGAGCGATGTCAGCGGTGCCAGAGCCCCGTGGACCCGGCTCTGATCAAGCTCTTTCGGCTCGCCCAGCTCACAGTGGAGTGGCTCCTCCATTGCCAGGAATTTCTCACCCTCAACTTGCGCTCGGCGGAAGAGAGGCTGACAGCCGCCGGCAGGGAGCGTGAGCAGCTGCTGGCCCAGCAGAAGAAACAGGAGGAGAAGGTGAAGGCTCTGACCACCGAGCTCAAGCAGAGGAAGAAGGTTATTCGCACCCAGCAGTCCCTGCTCACGCCACGAATCATCAGCGGCCAGAAGGTACTGCTGAGAGGCTAAACGCTCACTGTCTGGGGGCTATCGGTTACCATTTGCATTTCACATATGTATAGCAAGCAGACAGCTCGCTCCATCACCCCTACCCCTTCGCTCCTCCTCCTCCTCAGGGCCCCCACTCTGTCATTGTTCCCAAGATCTATTCACAGCTCCGGCTTTGTGCATTTCACATGGAGGGAAAAGGGAGTAATAGTTGAAGGCTTTTATCAAAGCTTGGCAAAATTGTTGGTTCTAAAAATTCTGTACAGTAAAAACCTGCCATGGCTGTGTTGTGTTGTTTTGGTATGGGTATAATAAGCTTTGTTTTCAGACAGGAAGAATAGGATTTAGAGCTGCAGAACAGATGGCGTCATTTGGTGGCAATTAGTGGTTTTTTAATCCTCTTACAAAAGGGTGACAAGAGCAGTAATCAAGATGACTGACTCACCCCCGCCTCCCCCACCCCGATATACTCATGTCTTGAAGAGTATTTAGTCATTTTTAGTGTTGCAGAAGAAATCATTTTAGATACTGATGGTTTATCTGCTGGATCCAGTTACCTTTAAATAGAGTCTTTCTAGGCAGCGTAAGCTGACTTACCATTAGGTTATTTATAGCACTAATCAAAAATCAAACCCCTATTCAAGTGTACGGCTGCCGCTGACCTGGCCAAGTGGTTGCCAAGGCAACAGATATAGTGTGTCATGACAGCATGTGGTTGCTAGGTGTGCGCTAGAAGCTCAGCTAACAGAGGTGGTTCAATAATTGATAGAGAGGCCATGTGTTTGTGTCCTTTGAGGACCTTTGGCATTTGTTTCTGGCTATAGCTAATGTTCACATCACTACCAAATAAACACACAGGCCACTGCAACTAATTTAATTTCACTCCCAATTTCCAGAGTTATTACAAACCCTTATGTAATTGCATCACTTACAGGCCTACTCTTTGTAGTAGCGCACCTCTCTGTGTTGTGTGTCTGCCTTTGAATCTTTGCTACCATATGGTGTGACAAGATATCAGTAGCAGCAGGTTTAACATTGAATGAAGTCACAGGCACAATGAGCGGCGGAGTTAAATGTAGCGTGTGATGTGTGTGTGTGTGTGTGTAGAGCAGAGGCAGCATTGACTGTAGTTGTTAGAAAACTGGAGTGTGGTGACGCCTGCCGCAGGGAGCAAATCAACATCACTCACACTATCTGTCTGTAGGGAAACACATGTCTGAAATCAGTTGATGTTCCTGTTTGGAGTCTTTATGTTGACCGAGGCCTAAACCTCATTCACTCTGTCAGTCACTGCTCTCTATATAATGGACATCCATTAGTTTAGAAGATTTTGAACCCTTAAGAATTGTCATCATTTTGTGTTATCACTGACCAGTGGCACAAACTGTCAACTGCTTACTTATTCTGTAAAATGTGACGCATTGCATTGTGGAATTGTGAGCACAAAGTAGTGTACATACTATGGATTCTATATTTTTGTTTCATTTTGGAATTCTTTCAGGGAAAAATGAATTTCACACTGAGATTTCAGACAAAATAAAATGGCACACAGTTAATATAATAATGATAGTTTTTACTATATATTGTAAATGGTACAGTGGCCCTGAGGGCTCAACAAAGTGCAGCTAGATAAAACTCATGGCAATTGACAAAACACAATCAAATGAAGAATACTTTAGGTCACCCAAACTGTGAGAACAGTGAATTTCTTCAAAGAATGAAAATAGCCATCTTTATTACTTGGGATTTGCTTCTTTCTTAAAAAATACACAAGATGACTTATTAATTCCTGTCTTTTGTTTGTTTCTTGTAGTGTCCGCAGTGCGATAAATCTTTCCTCAATTCCTCCTTCCTCCAGAATCACATGCAACGGCGCCACCCTGACGAGTATGAGATCCGTAAGTCAAGCAGTCATAAAGTTTTGCTGAGCAGTTTAGAGGAGGGACAGAAAGATGATAATACATCAATTAAAGGTAGGAGTCAGATAAATTACTCACTAGAATGATGCATTAAACAAGGATGGAGTCTCTGTGTTTGCAGGAGAAAAATGAAACATTCTGTCACATTATATTGTTACATACAATATCTTTTTCTTTTCTTTTTTTTTACTTCCCTCCAGAGTTGCGTTCAGACAGTGAGAAGAAATCTCAGATGGAAAGCCTCAAACTGGAGATCAGCAGTCTGAAGGAGCAGATTGTTCGGCAGCAGCAGGAACTGCAAGCCAAAACAGCTCAGGTAGGAAACCAGACTGTTGAGATAGAGGTGAAATGATTGGTCAAATATTTAATTAACAAATTTAGTAAATACTATTTTGAGTCATTTTTAAAGCCAAAATGCCAAACAACACAGGTACTTAAAAAATGAGGATTTGATGCTTTTTTGTCATATATGGTAGAAATAATGTTTTTGCATATTTTTTGACAGTTTATAGAGAAAATGATGAATCGATTACTAAAAAATATAAAGTGTGCAACTTTTGAGATGATTTACAATTTGAAAACTGGTTATAAGTAATCTTAAAAAGTCTGTCATGGTTTCGTAGTGACTAAGCTCTCTTCATTTCTATTGTGATTCCAGGAAAAAGAGCAGCAGTCCTTGCACAAAGACCTGCTGAGAGAAATGGACCGTTTTAAGGCTGAGGAGATGGCGCGCATGGACAGAAAGATAGAAGACAGCAGGGATGGCATTCGCAGGGAGATGGAATTTCTTTACACCCGAAATATTCAGGCTCTTAATGTATGAAACTGATAATCAGCTTAATGGTGTTTATTTACATTGCATTTATTTGATGTCCAGGATATCTTCTTTTTTTTTCCTACCCTTTTTTTAATATCTTACAAGTATTTTCATTCATAGGAAGCAAATCTGAATCAGACAGCCAAGCATGAAAAATCAGCCAGCCCTGTACAGTCACAGGCAGAGAGAGATCTGGACAACTATAAAGAGTTGCAGACACAAGCCATCCAAAAACTGGAACAACAAATGAAGAAACAGGTCAGTATAAAGCAGAGTTTTTTAAAACCTAGAATTTAAGGAAGTTATTATGATTTTTTAAAAATCTTCTTTTCTAGGATAAAAAGTGGGAATCCAGGCTGCAGGACATTAAGGCTCAACACGAGTCTGAAAAGAATCGGGTATATTTTAGTGTTTGCCATTAAAGCATCTATAAGTGAAATATTTAACAAGCCTCTGCTAGAAATAAATCTGCTGGAAAATGCACCCTTCATGTGATCTTTCAGCTGCTGAACGAGCTGAGCAGAATGCAGTCGTCTGTCTCCGACCACCAGGAGCACAGCCAGAGGCTGCAGCAGGAGATGGGGAGGCGGCTGCAGGAGAAGGAGCAGACCATCAAGGCTCAGAGGGAGCAGGTTAACACTGATTCACACTCACACAGCCATCACAGCCTACCATGATTATGTTCAGAGAGGAAGTGAGCCCTTGTTCAGGATATCCTGTATTTGCTTCATGAGCTCAGATTGTGTTGTATTGAGACATGATGATACTGTACACTTCACAGGACCCATAGTCAGCCATTAAGTGGATGAAAACCCACAGTATGTTGTTTGAAATGTATCTCATATAAATGTGCGTTTAAATTTTCAGTTTTGGTTGATTGCTAACATCCATGTTGTCCCAGAATTCTGGAGGCAGTTAACACTCCTTGAGCCACTACTTTTCCAGAAATAAACTAGTGTGTCTGTTTACAGTGCAGCCAAACAAACCAATAATGTTTTAATAAAGAAGTCAGTCAGTAATTGGTGTCTTTCCATCATGCCATGAACTATGAATAAACGATCACAGGCAGTACTGACCTTAACGCTAAATATATTGGCATTTCCTGTAGCTTCGCAATCAAAGCAACCAATGTTGTGCCACTTAAATGTGTTTTTAAATTAAAATAGGCACAGCCACACACAGGTGGAAAGCTCTTACCCTAATACAGCCAAACATACAGTTGAACAGAAAAACAGACAGAAAGGTGTAGGAGTAGTGAATAATTGTTCATACATGCCCATATATGCCATATCTCCAGTACCCATAGCCAAAGTGATGGAAACGTACAACCATACAGGCTGAAATGTTGTGTTCACTGTCACAGTCTGGGGATGTCCAGTGAGTATGATTTATCCTGATTTATACAGTGGATTGAGGGCAGCAACTTAATACAGCTCTGTAGGAGAGTGAATAGTGAGGCTGATATCTGTGAGATGAAATTACAAAGAGAAGCACTGGTTCATTGTGTGTCGATCACTCGTGTGTAGTTGGAATGATGGATCCCACCATGACCAATAAACACAACTATACAGAAAGTTAATTATAGAATGTATTTAAACAATACATTGAATGGCTATTATTGAAAGAATGCGGACCATAACTAGTATTAGAAATTGGGTTTATTTTCAAATTTATGTAACCAATAAAATTATTATTTTTTCATGTATGGTCATAAGGTATAAAAAGTTATATTTTTTTCCTTTTACAGATAAGAAATATGTCTTCAAATCCTCCCACAAAAGTAGTGGAAGTACCAGGTATTGACTCCTCTCCCACTTACTATTTCATCAGAAAAGTGTTGAGACAAGTGTGTATGATCCTAATACATTCATTGTATTCTCTGATTTCCAGTCATTGTCAGCGCACCAGCTCCAGAGCCTAAACCAAAGAGAGTTATGCTTGGTAAGTTAGTAGAAGCCAGCTGTCATAAGAAAATTAGAATATAAAAACATTGTCGCTGTCATTGTCAGAGGCTGAGCATGTGCTTTAGTGCATGAGGGATTTATATGCTGTTTCTGTTGAGAGCAAACTCTTAATAAAGCAGTGCTGTCACCACATTAGTATCCCCTCATCTTTTAACACATAATTTATCTGACATCCAATGACCTTTGACCTCATGTGCTGTCCAATTAGAGGAGCCAGTCTGTGCTCTTAAGCTGGAGCCTATACAGGAGCTGTCAGAAGAGGAGAAAGGTAAAACGGACAATAAAACAGAGCCGGCCGACTGCATGCTGTCTGCATGGATGCATCAGTCTGTAGTGGGCAGCCTTTTCTTTAAGTGTGTCAAGACTGAGACCATCTTAGTCCACACTGACATGAAAGGCATGCTTTTATTACGAGAAAGCTGTTTGGAAAGCAAGCCCACGGTCTGTGATATTCTGTGATGTCTGCCATACCAGCAGTGCAGGTCTTTACATCCATCCATTGTCTTGTCGCCTTGTTTGTGGCAAATAAACTTGTAGACATTCTCCTCTTCTGCCTGCCCCACCGCAGTCACATCCATCTACTCAACTGGACCTTTGGCATGAAAATTAGCAAATGCATGCTCTTTTTTTATTCCTTTTTGCCTCTTCCACCTGTAATTGGAGCCTCATTCTTTATTAGTGGCTGATTAAGTAAGATTTCTTTAACAGACTCAAGCAGTTTCTCTGAGAAGAGGCCAATAGAGAAGAAGCCTGAGCCTACACCAGAGAAGAAGCAGAGAGCGACCTCCAGCGTTCTGAAAAGGAACAGCAGCATCAAGAAAGATATGAGGCCAGATATCGAACGGGCTGTTATTATGAAGCTGGAGACCCTGGGAGTCAAGCCTGTAAGTTCACACTGTTAAGAAGGTTTTAGGAAGGCTAAGAATTAATTAATTAATTAATCTAATTTTCTCAGGATCAGATTGGTCTGAAGAGCAAAGAGCTCACTTCCATCCTGGCCAGGGTGCATTCAACGCGGGAGAGCTTCGCTAAGGGGAAGCCTGACTACTGGCGCCAGCGGGAGGAGATAGCCAGCACTGTGGAGCAGAAGCTGGGCAGTCAGAGGAGAGGCAGCGACCCTGCTCCTGAGCTACAGGCCAGATCCAGACAAACAGTTCAAGGTGAGTGTAAGAGCCATGTCCTTATGTTATTTACAATCTAATATTTTGTGCATTGGACTATCCTAAGCTTATGTTTTTACTTCTGTCATTCTGTATGAACGTGTAAGAACAAACTTACATTGTTATCATTTACAACAGTGATAATGCTTCATGCAATTTTTAGTACACATGATCATGAGCAGAGGTTAGCACATGAGATCATCTTCCTATGTTCCTACTCTGCTCACAGACCAGTAGTAACCATGCTTTCAAGAAAAATTCAGCCTCTGTTGCATTAGCAGCTTGTAATTGGTTTTGACTGTCAACAGCATCAGTCTAATCTGTAAGAGCTTGTTTTCTGCCACATAAGCTGACTTGAGCTGTGACACACTGTCAGTGACTGATCTTCTGACTGCGTTTAAATGACCTGTTGTTGTCTGTGAGCAGTGTTGCAGATCCGGCCTCGATCCAGTAGCCTGCCCTCCAGAGCCACCCAGGTGATGTCTGGACCTGCAGTCAAACAGCCCAAGACCCCCCAGCCAGCGCCAAGGACCAAGACCACCGCCCAACCCAAGACGTCCACACCCACCACCAAGACCACTCTAAGAAACTTCACACCCAAGTAAAGAGAACATATGAGTATAAAATTAAATGGTTTCTTCTAGTTCTCCATAAATGTCCAAATTAATTTAAGATAGAACTTAAAATTTATCCCTCTCAGTTGTCATTTCTGGTCACTGTTGTCATAGTAGGACAGTTAGAAAGATGGCTAATGAAAGACTAATGAAAGAAGACACAGAGGATTTTCTCTTCGGTATTTACACCAAGAGCACATTGGCTGACATGCATGCTCAGTATTGTGCTGTACACTAACGTTGTTGGAGTAGAAGAGGCCACAGTATGATTCCATGCTGCTTTTAATTGATAGAACTGAACAAAGTTGTGTGTTTTTAGCGTAAAAGTGGTTATTTCGTAGCAGTAAGCGCTAACACACAAATGTAGAATTGAACTTGAAAATAAATGTGTATAGAGAACATATGTGGCCAGGTGCTCGTTAAGATTTAGGTTTCACAAAAGTTTATGCTTAATACATTGCCTCTTTGATCACTGCATACTGTACATTTGTCTTTTTAGGCTTCTAATAACATGATTTTACCAACTCTATGCCAACTGTAAACAATAGTGAAAAGGTTAAATGATTATTCAAAAGCTGTTTCTGTAATTCTTAAGGACCCCTCCTTTCAGTTCAGATGAGGAATCTGAAGAAGAGGAGACAGATATTGAGGAAGAACATCCCCAAAAACACCAGAGGTGCAAATTACCACAGCCCAGACTAAGCCAGGCAACCCCAGTCCAAACAAGAACGAGCAAAGTCACTACAGTCCAGGCCAGGCAGGCTGCGGTCAGGCAATCATTCTCCTCCAGCCCCCAGCAGGCCAGGGTGTCAGTGGGTGGTGTGACCAAGACAGCAGTCACAAAGATGGAGAGTGATGAGGAGGAGGACGAGTGGTCGGATGTCAGCGAGCTGCAGGAGATTGACCCAAGACAACTCCAGAGTCACAAAGACCAGAACGGCAATGTGGATAAGAGAAACTTTGGTAAAGGCAAGTTGACCTCTTTACAAACTGCCAACTCACAGCATACATTCAAATAATTTCTCTGTATTTATTCAGTCATAAAGTGGTAACCTTTGATGAATGGATTGGATTGTATGTTTCTTTTTAGAGAACAAAATCAATGACCTGGCCAGAAAAATGGAAAAGCAGTTTGCAGGAAGAGCAATAAAGAAACCAGCAGGGGGCATCAGCATCTTACCAGAGAGGAAGGATGAGGTTCAGGAGCTCACGGTGAGACTCACTCTGTGATGGGACCATAGTGCATAGCTTTGGTGTACAATGAAACTTATTTCATATTATGTAGTAAAAATCTGTGTTAACCAAATTCTATGACTAATGTTTTTCTTTATGTGGTGACAGTACACAGATCTTGAAGAGAGCAGTGACTGGATGGTCTCCTCTTTGGAGGACAGACAGGAAATGTCAAAACCAGCTCAGGGCTCTGGACCAATGAGGAAGAGCCTGGACTCACCCAGCACCAGCGTTTGGGGAACCTCCACGGGAAAAGGTCCGAAATCAGGTCGGTTATTCAGGACATGTCTATATTCTATTTATGTTTTTTGACTTGTAGTGTTTGCTTTTTATCTTTCTTCATATTTTTCTATTTACTGTGTTTATAGTTGCACACCAAAACACCAAGGCAAATTCCTTGTATGTAAAACTGAGCAAGAAAAACAAATTCTGTTGTTCAGGTGCGATGATGGAGTTGGTCTCCACTGTATTTTAGACTTTGTCTAAACACTGTAAACACAGCTGTCTTGTGCCCAGCAGGTCTGACTGAAGCTGGAACAGGAAGCACCCTGAAAAGCAGTCTGTGCTCCCTCAGTGACATCAGTGACTCTGAAGACATTAGCAATAAACAGTGATCAGGTGACGTAGCTCTACGCCAAGCACAGACACAGAGACCTCAGGCACCTCCTCTGGCATCTACACTCCACGCCAAACAGCCATATTTTATACTGTTGTTATATGGAAGCTATAATACAGAGAGCAATACTTAACAAACGATTCTGAAATTGTTTTCTAATCTAATAGATAAATTAGATCATAGCAGTCTCACCTTATGCCTTGTGCCAATTATATGCTTGCCTTAGACCTCTTCAGTGTTTTAAATAGATTCTGTTTTGTATATTCAATGAAATATAACCCACAGTCCAAATGAGATGCTGTATGTAGCTCGTGTAAAATTTTGTACATCAAATTTTTATGCCTGTACTTGTCAAATGGAGCAAAGAGATGCGATTTTGTGTATAAAAATATTTATAGAAGCAATAAATGTTTTTTTTGCAGATTGAAGCTGAAGATTGTTAAATGAAGCATTACAAACTAGACACGTCGTAAAGGTTCATTTTCTCAAAACAAAGACCTGATTTTTTAAAATTATTATTTTCTTTACAGTTTGCTTTAATAAGATGATTCACATTTGCAGCCATGCAAGAATTCATAAAGTTATATTCCTTAATATATTATTCCTAAATATACAATTTTTAGTTCAAACTTGTCCCTTTGAAGGTTCCTGTTGTGGCCCTTGACACTAAGACGCACTTGCAATTCCAAATAAATAGCCCTAATTAAACTTACATTGCAACAAAGCATTTTACTTTACATTACTGTCTTAACATCTCGGGGTAAACTATGTAATAAGGTCACCAAAAACTGTAAGAAAACTACTCGGATTTTAAAAAGGTTGGCTTTTATTATTAAAACAATTTACACAAGTTGCATTTTAAGCTCCTTTACACTTCTACTTTACTGCATTACTACAAGCTGTAGTTACAAACCATGTTATCAGTTTGTGAAAGATGATGCATTCTTATATATGAAGTAGTTAATGTCAGCTCTACCTCAACCAACTACAACATTAAAACTGGCACTTATTTATTAATACTTATTAACAATTTGGATATATTACACCACAAATGTGACTCATTAATTATTAGTTACTGTCCTCACTCGTGCTGTGCAGACATAAAATCCTCAATATCAATGCTTCATTCTTACTGGATAACTCTTACTGATTTGTAGTATGAGGAGCTGTGTTTTTATGGTAAGTGACAGATGTGAGGCTTCCTGTCCTGACAGCATTGGCCTCATTGAATATGATTGGCTCTTGTACAGAGGGCTGGCAGGCTGTGATAGAGCTGTCAGTGCTGCTAAAAAATAAAGAAGAACATGCAGAACATCTCTATATATGAAGCTACCAAAAAAATTTAAGGAGGACCTCTTTCAAAGGAAAACCTAATAGGGAAGCTAATTTAATTTTGTTCTTCACTAAGTATAGTATTAAAACATTATTTAAAAAGGTTTAACACAAATTTAATTAAGCAAACTGAAAAGCCAAGAGTAATGTTCAAAAGCTTGCACACAACGAAACAAACTTGGTTCGTCCATCCACATACAGGTACAAAAAATACAAGGTAAGGGAAATGCAACAACTGGTCTGTATTTCTAATTTATATTTTAAATATATAGGAATTGAAAAGGTAAGTTCCTCAAAGAGAGGGATAGATTGCGTTGAACAAGGATTTAGACTTGACTTGAAGTTCACTCGATTTGATTTGTGCTCAAAGAAGTGGAATTTAATTTATCCATAAGTATTATGAGACTGACAAAGTTTGAGAACTGTGTTTGTTTGTTTTTAAATGAGGTTGAAAGAGTACAGAATGTGTTGCCTATGTTGGAAAAGAATATTTAACCTTTTTCTCCATTGATGGGTTCGGAAAGGTTGATATGAATAAATAAAAAAAGATAATGGTCGTATTTTGTATAGTATGGACTCCATAAACCACTCTGATGTATGCTAGGCAGACAAAAACAGTTGGTGAGGTGGATAAAGCATTGACACCTGCAGAAGTGTTTTGAGGCAGATTTTAATTTTGAACAGATTTGTAAACAATTACCATCACGTGCTATGATGCTGTCTGTCTGCATTATGAGCAATGTTTTACACTGAAGCATCCAGCCTGTCTCAAAAGAGCAAAGTATGCAGATAGACAGGAAAGAATCAAAGGGTCAATAGGCAGTGGATGCTCCTTGATGAAAGACAAAAAACAGCTATAAATACAAAATGTTATTTTAAAAAAAAAAGACATCTGGAGCAAGAGGTTACAGCAAGAGTTTTTAATGAGAAGCACGTCCTCCTCAGAGTAAAAGTACTCTGTAAGTTTTCAAGTCAAGAGAGCTAGAAGAGAAGATTGATGCCACTCTCATGTCAGTGTGCTAAATATAAGGCTGGACCCAGTAGCCGCTTAGCTTAACATAAAGAGGGGACATAGGGGTGAAGAGGTAATCTGACTGAAGTTAACAAAACTTGCCTACCAGCACCTCTAAAGCTCACTAATTAATTTGTTTGTCTGTACAAAAGTCAGTCACATGACCCTCATCTTGTAGCGGTCTGAGAGGAGTCTCCTGACAAAAAATAGTCCCACAGTTAACAGACAGCAAAAAAGTCATGTTTACGCTTTGGTTTTTCGATTAAACAAATGAGATATAACGTCGTAATTAGGGAGCTTCAGAGATACAAGGAGTTTGATTTTGTTACTTTCTGACAGAGCCAGGCTAGCTGTTCCACCAACTTCCAGTCTTTATGTGTTTATGAATGCTTGCTCTAGCTTCATATTAAACAGACAGAAGAGTGGTATTGATCTTCTCATCTAATTCCCTGCAAGAAAGCTAATTAGTGTTTGCCAAAATGTCAAAGTATTCCTTCAAAGTCTTTAAATTCCTCAGAGTTCACCTCTGGCTCAGACAAAGCTGTCCCTGCTGAAGGTCCGACCAGTCCTCGTTGTGGCTCTGGTTGTTCGGCTCTTCCTGCCTTCATAAAAGAGCGGTGGCACCAGAGTCACCCTGGACGACGAGGCTGGCAGCATGTAGGTCCGCCTGGTCCGGGCAGAGGCATAAGTGGCCGGTCTCCGTGGCCCTTTTGGAGAGCTGTTGACATAGATGGTGAAGTTATTTTACAATTTTTTTGTCTTTGGTCCACAATACAAGCCAGAAGTATAATAAAGGCAATACAAGTAAAATATAGGAGGTTTTATATTTACCTTGATTTTAGGCCTTGTTTTCCAGAGAAATAAGTCAGCACCGTCCCTCCAGAAAGGAGAAGGATGGAGCCTCCCCAGCCAATGAAAACTGCAGCTCCAAGTTCAAATCTGAATACCAAATATTGAGGTATATCAAGAGTTAGGATTTGTTTTTCTGCACTTATTTTTAATTTGTAAAAATAATAATACTGCTTTAGAAATACTCACTTCTGTGCTCTGAAATTAGGATCCACGAATTCTGTTATGACTTTGTTGGCCCACCATGAGTATGTGATCATACCACAGAATCCTAATAGAAAATCAACCTAATGTTATGTGTCCTGAGTGCAAAACATTCACACAAGGTTGATACTCTTGAAATAATGTTAATTTTTTACCTGAAACCAGGTAGGTTATACCGCCTGCAAAGGTCACCCTGGAATTGGCAATTTCTGATCCACCAATTTTAGTGCATTTCATCCCTACGAGTGTGAGGACACCTCCGAAGAAGCCAGTGATGACGGCACAGACAGCGAGCGCTCTGCAGGCGTGTAGGAACACTGAAAGAAAACAGGTGAAACTGAATGTATCAAAAATAAAATTTCTATAAATTTGTGGCTCTCATACTTAATTGGTATCTCGGTTGAAAAATATTCATCATTGGCTACAAAGCTACCACCTGTTTGCTGACTAATAACTTGATGTAGCTGCTCTTTATTCAAAATAGTGGGTTATTTGATTATTACTGGTGTATTTTGTTATGTTTTCCAAGGGGAGATTTGAAATAAAATATTAATAACACCGTGGCGGGTCTTGCTTTTTAATTAAATGAAATTTATGATTCAGCCCTCCTTCCCCATCCCAATAATTTCTGTACAGTCCCTAAATCTTTTCAACTGTTGAGAATTTAAGCTTGACATTAAAAATGAAAGAATTGTAGATATTTGGAAGTTTTCAGTGTATCCTACCAGGCAGAGCCAGCATGGAAGGGTAATCCTTGCAGTCCGACACCCCCGTGGTGTCTGAGATGCAGTCCCTCCACAGGTTGGAGTAGTAGTTGGAGGTGGTCAGCACAATGCTTCCCACCTCGGAGAATGTCCAGTACTCTGTGGGAAGAGTGGAGCACACCAGGATCCAGCCACACAGGCAGGACACAAAGCAGCCTATCTCCAGATACATCACCACCGTCCTGTACTTCATGGTGAGCGCTGCTCCTCAAGCAACAACAATCAAGATCTGTTAAAATGGAGAATAACGTCTAAGTTTGAACAACTTCTCACTGTGGGAAACTGGAGTGCGCTCTCCCTCTGTGTCATTGCTGATGTTTGGCTCCTGTCTCATCTTATCTTTCAGATGGTTTTGCACAGTAAGCATCCTTAATGTTCCCAGCACTCAGACTGAAAAGGTGAAGGATTACGTCTTGCTGGAACCCTTGTTTAGATTTGCTGCTTCATTGTTTCAAAATCAACACTTTTGTGTCTGTCTTCACATACCTTTTCTTCTGTTATGAGCTCATTTAAACCCAAAATATAGAATACTTTTGCCACAAACATTGCACATTTGGTAAAGGTGGCAGAATACAGAAATAACCATATAGCATGATGATTAAGCCAAATATGTTCATCATTCAAAGACAAGCAAACGTACAGAAAGGTATCCTACAAAGTGACATTATGAAACTCCAATAACAAAAATTCAAACAGACTTATTTGGAATTTGGGGAAGGTTCTGCTGCATAAAAAAGCACTGTCAACACCAATCACAGATACAGAGAAAATAAAAAAACCCCATTGTATTTACAGCTGGGGTCTTCAAGACACCCAAAAGAAGTCATTTCACTTATCATAAAATTAGAAAAAGTCATGATAAAGATGATAAAACAATAGTTTGCTTTTTTAGCAGTTAAAGATGGGTCTGGGTCTCCAGAACAACATGCAAACAAGCATACTAATCCTAAAAACAGCTCCTTTAATGAGTAAAGTTAGAAAAATGACATGATGAAAATCATTGTTTTTTCGTTGTTTATTTTTGTATATTCATAGCTGACATGGTAGGCTCTTACACTTGAACTACGTACATTTGAAAGACAGTAGTCAGACACTCAATGCCGAGGACACGGGTCATTTTCTCAGTATTGTTTCTGTTAATTTGGAAATTGTAGGAGGAGTTTGTATTCTAAAATGACTGTCAGATTACACATGGTGTTTTTGAAGGCATATTCTGATATTGTTTACAGTCAATATCTTTAAATGTGACTGTGACTGTAGGCTAAACAAATTATTGTTATTAATGATATTCTCTGCAGTCTGGGGAAGTTTTTGAAACAGCACTTAAACCAACATGTAGGGAGATAAAATCTACAGAAAATATAACTTAACTTTTGTTATGGTACTTTTGTTGTCAACCCAACCGGTCAAGGCAGATGGCCGCCCACCATAGAGCCGGTGTCTGCTCCGAGGTTTCTGCCTGCTAAAAGG
>JBBPCS010000878.1:4575685-4589649 GCA_037974645.1 Hollardia meadi
TGTGTGTGTGTGTCTGTGTGTGTGTGTGTGTGTGTGTGTGTGTGTGTGTGTGTGTGTGTGTGTGTGTGTGTGTGTCAGACGGATTCCAAGGTGAACGGCACGGCTCTGTCCTCTCCTTCCACCTCCTCTCAGCGGTCCGACTCCTCCCTCCCTGTGCTCCGCGTGGCCGCCAGCCAGACTACTGATACAATGGGTAAAAACACACTCATGCACACACACACACACACTCCCACCTATATCCTTTAATTTGCATCCACCCTTTGAGCAGCGTGGAGGATATAAATAGAGATGTAAGCAGAGATGTCTGATTTCACAGCTTGTAGAGACCTTGCTGTTATTGCTCTGCACCAGAATACAATGCACTGTTTAATCGTGTGTGTGTGTGTGTTTGTGTGTGTATGTGTGTGTGTGTGTTTGTTCTGAATATTATATTAGCAGCCATTATCCTGATTGTGGGAAAACTTCCTTTCCTTCCTGTTTCAGGTGATGACGAGCTGTCCAGCCCTTCCCAAGATGCATCTGGGTTGGAGGAAGTGATGGAGCAGCTCAACAATTCTTTCCCTCACAGCCAGGGTACGAAACACCAGCATTAACAACGGCTGGTCTTTCATACATTATCCACTCCTTTATGAAATCATGCAGTAACGAAACACAGATGTGATCTAATAGAAAATATAAGACAATAATTGTAGTCCTGTTTTTTCCCTGAAAGGATAAAAACTTGTTTTTGAATGAATCCTTTCAAGTGAAGCTTTCCTTAAGGCATGATGTAGAGGAAATAGGAAAGTTTGCAGCCTTGCATCTCATTAAACTCGGCTAATTAGCAGAAAGATACCTATCATGAGCATTTCGAGGTAACTGTAGCCTCAGAATGGAGAGCAGGTCTGTGTTATGAAAGGTTTGAAACCTCAGGCTGTTCGGGATAATTAATGAGTTCTGTCTTCTACTCCCACAATCATTTTTTACACACTGTTTAGTTCACTGCTTCATCAAACAAGCAGCTGTAATAAACCCCACATACAGTACACACGTCTTAAAAGCTCATAGAGAAAAGAGAGGAAAAATAATGTTGAACATAAAGATTAAACATTGACTCGACTTATGACCCAAATAGGGCTGCATATAATTAGCAAATATTTTACATTTTTGCTTGAAAATGATCAAAACAATCAGTTATCAAATAGCTGCAGGACAAAAGGAGGAGCCAGATGTCCAGTACACTCGTTACCCTGAGTCACTCATATTGTGGGTTTATGGGTTAATTACGGTTCCCAAGGATACTATACCGAAAGCACATCATTTGTGGTCTAGCTGCATTTACTCTTAGCTGTATAACAACTTTTGTTGCAGAAACTGGAAACAAGGTAGAGCATAATAACATCAGTAACATCAGTAATAAAATGAGATTTATGTTCATGGCTGTTTCCGTGAGGATGCTACAATAAAAACTAAAAATGTTTCTCTCTAAATGAGAAATTCGGTCAAACTCTAAAATTACTAATCTCAGACTAAATAAATTTGAAGGTGAAATTTCAAAAAATACACTGATTGACCAACAGCATTGTTATAAAATAATATAGTAATATAAAATAATAAAAAATGAAGAAAATTAATAGTAACAATAATATAAATAAAATAAGAAAATTTGAGAAAAATGTAAAAAAAAAATATATATATATATATAATGAATAAAGAAAATAAAGAAATAATTTACAAAAAAGGAAAGCCTATCTATATGGTGATTGATTATGGGAATAAAGAACAGTATTCCACTTTTCACAATGGTTCTCCTGCTCCTCTGAGAAAACCTTATTACAGCTGTTAGCTTTAAGTAAAACGTTACTACCCCCTCACACATCTTTCTTTCTCTCTGTTACCAACTCATGGCTGATTTTTTATTTTTCCTTTTTTTTCCTTTTCTTTTCTTCCTTTCCTCTTTCTCCATGAGCCAGGAGGGAGAAGGGGACACCCATGAGAGGTCAGTGGCTCAGCTTTCTCTCTCCCCACCTTCTCATCTCATTTCCCCACCTGGAAGGAGATTTCCCCCCACCAGAACATGAACCTAATCATTGGTTTAATAATGAGGCTGTTGGCCGTATGAAAACGATTTGGTTCAGTGATGCAGTGGGGGAAAAACAAATATCTGTCCTCCTTGCCTTTCCCTGTGTTTAATTTCCTTTCCCTTCTCTGTTGTCTGTCGCGCTGCTGCTCTGTTCCTCACATTAGGGAGGAGAGTGTGTGCCAAAACTGTGATAACTGGCCTGTGATGCTTGTAGATTTGGGGGATTAGATGATGTGTTAATGATGTCAGCTCACGATGTGGTGATCACAGATTCAACCACAGTTTAATGTGGTAAAAGTTGTCAGCAAGGTTCACTCGGCTTCTGAGGAAGATCTTTGTGAGCAGCAGCAGAACATTTTTAGTTTAACAAAACTGCTCATGAAAGTTTCCCAGAGCCCAAAGTGATGTCATCAGTTTGCCTCTTTTGTTCAACCAACAGTCCAAAACCTTAAAGACTCTTCATTTGCTGTCATAAATGACAAAGAAAAGCAGGAAATCCTTTTGTTTAAGAAGCTGGAACAAGCAAATGTTTCACAATTTTTTTAAATCAAAAAACGACAAACGATTAACCGATTATCAAAATAGTTGCAGCTCTCTGGCTGATTGTTACAAGGCTTTCACAATTAGTGTGTGTGTGTGTGTGTGTGTGTGTGTGTATCATAGTGTTTTTAAACATTAAACACACAACTAGGCCATGATGGTGTGGCTCTACGGATGGCAACATTGATCGGTGGTTTGTCATGAAATCTGGTACCAACATTTCCCTCATGATGATTTGTAACTCTGGTGACACTTTTCATCGTTCCAATACTTTGATTTATGGCCAGATACCTGCAAAACTAATCCCATCAGCCTCAGCTGTACTTTGTGTTTAGCTGCTGAACATCTTAGCTGCAAGCTTTTTTACCATGCTAACATTAGCATTAGCTCAAACCTCCACTGTGTAGCCTCACAGAGCTGCTAGCATGGCTGTAGACTCTTTATTCTTGTTTTCATTTTTACCATCATGTGTCTGTAAGCTTCTGTTATTCAGTTTTTATTCTGTCACTACTACAGAGTCTCTCTCTCTCTCTCTCTCTCTCTCTCTCCCTCTCTCCAGGTCCCAGTATTGGCAGTTTGTTCCACATGGCCGATGATCTGGGCCGAGCCATGGAGTCACTGGTCAGCGTGATGACAGACGAGCAGAGTGCCGAACAGCACGAGGCCCTGCCCTTCTGATCCCGCCTCCCCCCCTACCTTCAGCCCCGTGTCCCACCCCTCCTCCCTCTCCTCTCCCTACCTGTCGCATGCTTTTCTAGTCAAAACAACTGGATTGGAAACACAGTTTACAAAGAGAATATATAACGTCTATTTTTGTGAAGGATTGAGCAATGACGCGTTACAAAACAAACAAACAAAAGAAAAACATTATAACTTGTAGATTTCAGTAGTTTCTTAAAACGTCCTGAAGTTGTTTTATTATTAACAGAGGCTGGTTTTTAAACTTCTATGCAATTGTATAAAACAAGAGTGGGGTTGGGGGGGTTGAGGGGTGGGAGGGGGGAGCGAAGAGAGATGAGATACAAATAAGTGTGTTCAGTGTGGTCGGATATTTGCCATCTCTTTGTAATTGGGGCAACAGCTAAAGCATTTCAGACATTTGTATTAAAAAAAAAGAATGATTGTAACCATGAGGGTGCTTTCTAAGAGGAAAACGTCTTTCTATAACAGCGTACACTACTGTCAAGGTAATGCAGGCATCCTGGATCTTTACAGTACGTTGTCTGTGAGACTGCGTGTGTGTTTGTGTGTGTGTGTGCGTGTGTGTGGTGGTGCCTAATTTCCACATTACATTACTCCTTTTTTTTTTTTTTAAGCTGACAAACCTCATGTTATATTTAAAATTCTTCATTCGTCCACTCATCCGTCCATCAATTTGTTCACCGTTATTAACACCTCTATGGCAAAAGTTTCAATCCCAGTATTTGTTACCAGCGCGCTGTACTGTGTGCTGTTAGAGGCCCGATTTTTTTCTCAGCATGTGGAAACTCTTTTCACAGGATAAGTCTTACTCCCCATAACGAGTAAATTGCTCTTCACATGTATAATATTGTGGATTGCCCCTTTAATTTTAAAGGTACCCTGTGGACCTTTAGACCACTGGTAACGCTGTGGAGCCATGTTTTTAAGAGTGTGTCCCTTTTGGGGTCTTCCAGTAATCGGCTCTGCAAATTATTATTTATTAGGAAGAAATAACGCATTTATTAGGCAGACAATGTACTTCGGTGAGAAGTATTGAATGTTGTTTATACAATCCATACAGGGCACCTTTAAAGAGTAACTAGAGTGTCTAGAGTCTGTTCCAACACCATGGCCATAGCTGAAACAGATTGAAGGGTACTTTGTTGTACCTGTGATGTCATGGTGTACTGGAGTACACCGTGACATCACATCAAAAGGAAACAAGCTTAAAGCGACATCTTTTATCTTTTAACGTGTTGTCAGGAATAAAGCTCAAAGCTGAATATTTGTAGTATCAAAGCTCCCAATATTCAGTAGTCAGTTCTGTATCTGGCCTTGACAAAGAAGAAAAACGTCCTGATTATTGCACTGGTACAACTAAAACTGATGATTTTATTTTAAACCTTTTATCACAGATGCTTTTTAGGCCTGTAGAGCACACACAGTACACTGTTTTGGTTTATAATTAGTTTCTGTACTGTAAGAGGAACCTAGAAGAATGTTATGTTGATTGAATCTGAGCACTACAGTGTTACGAGGCTGTGAGTTGAGATTATTTTGGAACGTTTTTAAGCAGAGAAATATTAGCGAGCCCTGTAACAGAAGCTCTACCTCGTGTGAACTGTCAAAGTCCGGTCCGGAGGCATTTTCTCTCCTGTACTCCCACACTCCTGTCAGATTGTTGATCATTAATTGATAATTGCTGGCTGACTTGATTCACGTCAGATATCCAATAAATCGCTCCGTGCATGTTTTATTGCACTGTAGGAGCCTCCGATCTGAATGTTTGGATGCATTCACTGCAATTCTCCTCTCTGTCAGAGATTTATACTACTCAAGTCTATAAACAAGCATTTTACACAAATCAACTGAATGAGTGTTGAGTGTTAATTTTGTCTTTGGTTTAAAAGTGTTTTTGTTTTCGTGCTGTGTGAGGTGTTATGATATTAGCATGTGTGACTAAAGAAACACCATCCTTATTTAACGTATAACCACTCAGAGAGGTCGGCGGTGAGCGTCACAGCGTTATACACTCCTGTGTTTTTGGCATCATTCTTTTCAGCATGATCCAAACAGGTTGTTTGGATCCCGACACTGAATTTGATTTTTTTATTTTCATTTTCTAACGTTTGTGTTTCATTCTCACATCGTTTTTTTCTTCTTTTTTTTTTTTCCAATAACGCGTCAATACTTCACAACATATCAGATTCCACCAAATATATGCCTTACTACTGTATTATAAAATGCTTTACTGTATATCAATAAAGCACGCAGTTATGTTGATTTGACTCGCCTCTTTGATTTGTTCTTTGTTGAGTTTATTTTTTAACCAGGATGAGAATAAGAGCACAAAAAAAGCCTTTATTTTCAAAAACAGTAGTAGGCATAGTGCAACTCTAGTGCATATAAACTGTTAGTGTCAAAAAAAACAATTTATTCAAGAACACTCATATTCTTATACAATGTAATCACTTAAATAATCAATAATAAAATTTAAAAACTACTTAAATAACATGCAACAATGAATATTTGTCAATTCAGTCAGATGTCAAACTAATTGACCCTAAATGTCCTCATCAGTTATTAAAGTCTTGATGACATTCTGCTTCTGAGTATAAACAATAACTTTATATAATTTTATATCCAATATTCTATTTAAGACTACGCTGATTGTCAGGAAATATATAAATTGATATTTATTAAAAGACTCAAGTTTGTTGTAAAATGTGACACCTTACTGTACATCTGTTTGGGCCCTTCATCCTTTAAAGCTGCATTATTTGCTTTTCTTTACCACATGGGGGCAGTGCAAACATAAATTTGATTCGGCGAATATGTGAGAGAACTTGATTTACTCATCCAGCAGATGCAGAGTAAATAAGCATTTATTTAGAGTCCTGTTTGTGTCACTGGATGACTAAAAGTCTAGCATACATGCTCCTTTTTGCCCTGTTTTGGTCCCAGAAAAATATCTGGCTCTTTAGCTGCTAAATGCTAACTTATTTTAAAAGGCAGTGAATGACAAAAGATAGAAATAGCAAATTAAAATATTTTTATTTATATATAAAAACTTATAGAAATGTTTCATTTGGAGGTAAACTCCTGAGTTCTATGTTTTTGGACAAAAACATTTCGTTGGACCTTTGCAGATGATTCATGTTTTAATGTATTGAAGTACGCAAGCATTAACTACATGACAGATGTGATGAAGCTCTGACTCATCACCTCCAGAGGCCTGGCTGATTCAGTGCTCGAGGGAGGATATTTCTGGTCTTATTTCACAATCCTTGGGAGTCACTGCAGTTGGCAATAAAGAATCACACTTTGATCAAAGTTACTTAAAAGCTTGTGCGCCCCACTTTTAAAGTTTTAACCATTTCTCAGAAGTTTTACCCGTTCAGACACTGAGCCTCAACCCTGACTGTTTGCTCTTGTGACCCTCGGGTGCTGCTCTACTGGGGTTTTTGGCCTAAATCTCTACATTCCTCTCCACATTCCTAACAGAGTGTGTCGGAACAACCTCATCCTGTACGCGTACAGGATCGGATTGAGGGCCGAGTTGGCGTGGAAAAGCAAGATGGCTGCCAGCATGAGCGACATGGGCACGTCACAGTTTGGGCAGAAGAGCAGGACACAGTGGATGAGGTGGATGGGCATCCAGCACACCATGAAGAGGAACAGGATCAGGAAGAGGGAGGTGGCCTTTCGCAGCTCCTGAGAGGTGCGAGAGCTGGATTTGGCCTTCGTGGACTCTCCTGGACGGGGGGTCTGCAGGGGCACAGCTGCTGGTAGGTCCAGTTGAAGCGATCCTGAGCCCTGGAGTTGTAAAGACGGTGGTAGGCTCAGTTTCAATAAGAGAGCCATTACCAGACACTTTTACTGTCCCCATGTCTGCACCACCTCCTGTGGTTCCCCAAGAGGCTGACCTCCCACTGTCCTCCATCCCAGTGCTCCCACTACCAGCAGATGTCATGTCCTCTGTGGTTCCCCTGGTCACAGCAATGCGTCTGATTTGGTGGCGGATGGTGATGAAGATGTGGCCGTAGATGATGAATTATGAATGATTAAACAGACTTCCTCACCAGGAAGCAGTTGGTGACGGTGCAAAGTTTCTTGTTGCAGGTGACCGGCAGACAAACCAGGAAGTTGCCTATGATGGCCAGCACGGCGATGACGAGCTCATTGGCGATATAAAGCCCATTAAACGGGGTTTGGTATCTGTGCGGCTTCTCTGCCGTGCAGCTACCAGAAGTTACATTCATGATGAGAGGGAGATCCCAAAGTCATGGAAAACCTGGGAATAAGGGTCGAGATTGTGAACAATTCCAGTCTGAGAGCTCCTAAATAACTCACTGATGAAATCTGCATAAGAGGTGAAACTGCAAAAAGCACAGACAAGCCAAAAACTCCACCAGAGTGAGCTGTCATTTAAAATAAAGCCTAGAAAACAGATTGGAGGATCTCCTGCATGTTTTATGAAGCCTGATTTCCAGGTGAACGAGGCATATTTCAAGGAATCTGGCTTATTTTAGAGGAACTCTGCTTTACAAAGGAGGTTTGCACATGTTCTAGTTTTCAGGTTCAGCTTCACCTCAGGCTCATCCAGAGTTTCATCCAATCTGTCATCAAAAAAAGAAGGCTGCTAGCTAGCAAACAAATATGTAGATTGTGCAGGATGTAAAACATTTTTAAAATTCAGCTTTGCAAATATTTTATGAGGAAGGAAATACATTTGTCAATCAAGGATACATGTATACAGGATGTCTTTTTTTGGGATCGTAAAAATAAAAATCACGTGTGTGAAAATCACAGGTGTGCAAGTCATTCACTTAATTTGTCCTCTGCTCCTGATAAAGGTGTATATCTTTCACACAAAGAGCATAGACTGAATTTAGCTGAAGAGATGAGGAGATATGAAAGAAAAGAATCTCAGTCTGTGGCCTTCTGACCAACTGAGAGGTGGAAATTGTTTCCTGATAAGGGATAAAAACAACCAACACAGACCCAAGTGTTCAGTATTTACACACTGATAGGGATTCACACCTGCAGCCTGTCGCTGTGCCCACATCAAATATTTGGATGATGTGAATTAAAGAGGCTCACTACAAATTAGATCTTAATTTCCCTGCAATTCTGAGCAAGACGGGACAAATAAAAAAAAAAAAAACAGCAGATTTTTTGCATTTGTGCATAAGTGATTTGGGACTGTCTACAACTTATTAGATTGTGGAAGAAGCCTCAACCCGGACTTCAAGGTTAGTATGTAATGAAACAATAAGGTGAAAATGATGAAATAAAATATAAATCTTGATCAGGACCTTCTTTAAAAATCTGACTCTCCTCCCTTAAGCAAAAAGAAAAAATAGAAAATACAATATTCTCCCACTTCTCTGACCCCGACTGCCTCTAATAATTTTCATACAGTCCCTTATAAATTATGACACAAGGTCTAAAAAAACAGAGCATAATAACGCTCTGTAAATCAACATCACCAAGACAGTTGAGTGCATTAGAGTTGTTTTTGATGAATAACATAGTTCAGGTTTGCATTATGATGTGTACTCACCTGTGCTAGGCTTCAGGTGCAGTCATCACACAGCTCGGGAGGTCCAGACCATCCAGGACACTAAAATAATGTGAAGTTGATGCAGGAGAGGCATCAGAGGTGAGATGAGGAGCAAACCACACCCTCCCTCTGTCCTCCATCCCTCTCTCTCTTCTTCTCTTCCCTCTCTTTCTTCAGATAAAAAAGATCATGCAGAATATATGTCATCATGAGTCTGTTGAATCAACAGCAGCAGTTGCCACGCTGCTCTGGGTTAAATGGAAAAGCAGACAGGCTTTGAGGTAAATCCCCAACCTGTTCCTGACAAAACAAACCTGATATATTACATTTTAAATGATGTACGCTGGAGCTACTCTTTCAGGGTAAAATACTCGGTGATATTGTGGTAAAGAATGAGGAACTAAACATGCAAGTAAATGAAATCTACAAATAACATAAAATAGAATAAACGAAATTGATCGTTTATAATAATTGTTTATAAAGCCAAATAACATTTGGTCGATGATATTTCTGTACCATTTAGGCTAAGAGTAAGAGTTATATGTACGTTATCGCTTTTCGCCACCAGATGTCGCCAAAAACACGGTTAAGATTTTGTGTTAGTTTGCTGATGCTAACTCACTAGTTGTTTATTTGACCATGCTAACCCGGAATTGTGCAGTCACGTGACTACTTTAAAGCACGTTTACGCCGTGACTGTAAATGTGATAAATCAGTGGAAGAATGGCAAGGGAGATGGAACAATGAAACAAGGGGAAGTTTTTATACAGTTTAATCAGTAATGTAAAGTCAACGGTAAGGAATATTAGTCGGACAAGAAAAGAAGAGGTAATTTGCAACGGGATAAGATTAGGTCATTCCAATTTAAACAGTACACTCAGCACAATAGGAAAACACCCAACTGGTTTATGTGAACACTGTCAGACTGAGACAATAGTACATGCAATCACCAAATATAATCAAGAAAGAGAGCACATTGGATATCAGTGTTAAATCATTGATGAACCTGCCAAGTGGGCTGAGCAGAGGAGTGTTTTTTTTTAATTTATTAGGCGAACTGGACTAACGCATAGAATTTAATCTCTGATCCACACTCCGGAGCAGAAAGTGGCGGTAAAGCACCCTTTACGCTGGTTGCCAACCGCCGTAAAACATCAAAAAGAAGAAGAAGAACACTGTAAATATGTCCAGTAGGTGGCGGTAATGCGCCTATAAGGTGGTTGCCAACCGCCAATAAATCCAAGAAGAAGAACGTAAATGTTTTTACCTCCTGGTGTCGGTTTGAAGTGCAGTAAAGTCAGTGTTAAAGAACTCCTCTTCTCTTATTATCAGTTTATAATCAGTTACTGCTGTAGAGTGATGTGACCCATTTTGTCTTGAAGAAGCGTCTCTTGTCCCACCAGTCAACTTTAGCCGGAGACACGGTAACAGACAGAGATGTCTGGTTTCAGCGCTGAGCTAATAGACTACCTGGAGGGTAGGATAACTTTTGAGGAGTTTGACAAACGGAGGGATGAGCGGAAAGCCAAGGTAAATCACAAACGATTGTGAAATTGGTAACGATAGCTACTTGGCTATTAGCGACTAGCAAAAGTAGTTTGTTTGGCTAGTTAGCTAGTTTGTTTGGCTAGCTAACTTAGCCAAACTTTGCTCTTTGACATTTTCTGCCCTTTTTTCTCCTCTGTATATAGTGTACATATCTTTATTCTATTATTTTTTATTCTATTTTATAATTTCTAAGTTGTTGTTTTTTATGCTGCTGTAAAACAATTTCCCTCACGGGATTAATAAAGTCTATCTATCTATCTATCTAGCTATCTAGCTATCTAGCTATCTATCTAGCTATCTAGCTAACTTAGCTGACGCAGTATCACAGTTACATCCTACACCGACTGGCTTACGTTCGTTTCATGGACTCGTCACGCTACAGTAAGGTTTACTGAAATTGTTGTTTTGTTAACAAAAGGTTATATTTTCTTCAATCTTTCAGGAGTCAGAAGTATTATCTGAAGATGTGGTGGTGGATGATGCTCAGCCCTCTACCTCGACGCAAATCCCAGGGAACAAGGGTAACTTTAAAACTTTGGCACTGGTTATTTTTTTTAATGTGGTACTAAGAGAATTTTTCTCTTAATACTAAACCACGTGACATTTTTATCCTGAATAATAAAATTAATTTTAGCTGAATTTCATTTAGTTTCAGGGTCCTGGTTGTGCATGCTGGCTCACTGTCACTAGAACAGAATATTAATTTTTAATGTTATTTCAAAATAGTTGTGAGTATAACAAAAACATTTCTTGTTAGATGTATTTGCATCTTTACTGTGCTTCAACAGGAATAAAAATGTACACTAATTTATTTAAACAATCAAAGCAGGTCACAGTTGTTCCTGCAGTTTTCCTCTCTCAACCTCCTTGCTGCAATAAAGAATGGCCATCAGTTACATTGGACAAAATTACATTTCTTTCATCTTTAAAATGTGCTGGTTTTGTGGAACAAAATGTTTAATTGATGAAACAAGAAAACAATTAGCGGATAAATTTATGCTGAATAATAGTTGTGCAGCCCTAATGTAGCGACAACTAATCACTGCTGCTCACTTGACACGACTCTCCTCTCCCCTCAGAGGAGGGAGTCAGCCCGGGGGTCCAGCTAGCATTCGCTTCCATGCTAGGAGAAACGCCAGAACCTCCGTCTTCAGAAGAGGAGGAAGAAGATGACACCTTAAGTTATGTGGATGATGAAGATGATAAGGATTACAAGGTGGAGGAAGAGGAGGGGGTAAAGGTGGAGTTGGAGGAGACGGAGAACAGGCGGACACGAGGGAGGAAAGGAGGGAGGGGAATAGGGAGGGGGCGCAGGAAGAAGAAGGGAGAAGAGGAGGACGATGAGGAGGATCCGTCGGTGGGGGACGTGTTTGCGCTGGAGATGGAGCTGAACCGAGAAAACAAGAAGATGATGAAGGTGAGGAGGAGGAGCAAAGAGTGTGTAGGTGTGTTCTCCCAACTCTTAATGTGTGTTAGTTTCTGACTTTTTGTGTGTTCAGGAGCGGCGTCATCGCAGCAAGCTGCCCCGAGCTCTGAGAGGCTTGATGGGAGAAGCCAACATCCGCTACGCCAGAGGGGAGAAAGAGGACGCCATCTTGATGTGTATGGAGATCATAAGACAGGGTACGAAAAACAACTTGTGTGTGCTTTCAGAGCAAGGCTTGTTGTAGCACCAGAATCTAAATGAATCTTCTCTCCCTTGTCTCGCAGCTCCTCTGGCCTACGAGCCGTTCTCCACGTTGGCTATGATCTACGAGGATGATGAAGACATGGAGAAAGCGCTGCAGTTTGGTCTGATTGCAGCCCACCTGAATCCCTCAGACTCCGAGGAGTGGGTCAGGCTGGCAGAAATGTCTCTGGAGCAGGACAACATCCGACAGGCCGTTGTTTGCTACACAAAAGGTCAGTCAGACACTCAAGATACAAATTCAAAGATTGAAAATGAAACGTATAAAGCCAATATATGTGTAAATATGTAGGTGGACTGTGTACTTGAAGATGTCATCTTTAGCATTGGAAATTGTGATGAGCATTTTTAATTGACTAAATTAAGAAAATAATGAGCAGACTAATAATAATAATAATAATAACCAGTAGTTTCAGCCCTACTATCAGTATTTATCTACTCTGTTCCTCCTTGTCCCTGACCTCCACAGCCATTAGGTATGACCCCACCAACGTGCGCTACCTGTGGGAGCGCTCCAACCTCCACATGCGTCTGGGCGAGCAAAAACATTGCATGGACGGCTACCGCAAGATCCTGTCGCTGCTGCCGCTGGAGGAGGGAGAGCACTTCATGCAGCTCTCCAAAGACATGGCCAAGTACTGAACACACAGAGACGGATCAACACATTCAGAGCCTAACAGTGTTTCATTCATAAGATTTCCTGACTGTAGGGAACGCACCACATTTTAGTTGTGATATTTTTTAAAAAGAGATTCAGATGTTTTATCTCTGTCAGAACTCATATTGATCTGTCTACACCTGTGTGTCTGTCCTTTAGGAGTTACTATGAGAGTAATGACTTGGCCTCAGCTCTGGGTGTCATAGAGGAAGCTCTAGAACGACACCCCAGCCTGGTCAGCGATGACTTCATCAACATGGCAGCTGAGCTCTATATCGCCAACCGGCAGTACCACAAGGCTCTGCAGGTACAAGTCAGTGTGATTGTGTGCAGTGAAGCAGCGTCGTTTAGAGACGGAGCAAATGGAAGGTGTATTCTCTCTTAATGAATGCACATACTTGTGTGTTTTCCAAGGTCTTGGTCCAGTTCGCAGGTATAGTTTTGATCAAGGATGAGTCCAAATCAGACGTCGCAGCACCAACTCAGGAAGAGAAAGTGGCAGAGCAGATGTCTGAGGAGCAGGAGAACAGTATAGAAGGCACAAAGTCGATGACTGTAGAGGAAAAAGCAGCAGAGGAGAACGGTGAGTCACCGTTTATAAAAGCTGACCTTTTTTTCATTATGATGTTGACTGATGTGACATGTTGTTGGTGCCTTTTTTAATTACATGTTAAAATATGTTGTTTTCATTCCACGTGTTAAATTGAGGGAATGTTCTTTGTGATGCTGCAGACCTGTAACACAAAGTGAAATAAATGGGCTAGTTTACTATCTTTGAGCAGAGTTGGGCAGGTTTTGTTGTATCATGAAGCTGGCCTACTTTTAACAATGATAACCTATGCTGAATGGCTCACATGTTCAGGTCTGAGGATCAGATTAAAACCTGTGAAAACCTGAAGTACCTGACGTGGACAAGTTTACAACACAGACATTTTTAGAGATCAGTTAACCAAATCATTTTTGACACAACCCTGTGTCCACTCTGTGTAAAAACAGGACTTCTCACAAACACAGCTGTTACAAATTACCACACTAATGATCGGTGATGAGCTGCACTTTGATTCCACAAGAGTTTCTTTAATTCCTGGCATGATTCCTTCAGTGCACAAATCTTTTATACTGATTTCATGCAGCTTTTTTGCATGTCCTGCTTATTCACAACAGTTTATTCATCATAAGAACACCATAAGGCACAAGAGCACCCAAATGTTGAAAATGCTAA
>JBBPCS010000878.1:4594323-4614785 GCA_037974645.1 Hollardia meadi
CAGGAGTTCTGCTGTAGATACCTGCAGTTTTATTTGTAGTTTACTGCCATATTTCACATGTTGACGCAACATTAGACTTACAACCCCGACTCCAAAAATGCTGGGATGCTGTGTAAAACGTAAATTAAAGCAGAATGCAATCAGTGCAAGCTAACTGTGTTTACCAACGACATTTATACAAAGTGTTCCCGAGCCCATGTAGTAATGTCCTTTATACAATTGTTTGACAAAGCTAATCCTTGCTCGTGAATGACTGAGCACCTGTTACCAATCAACCCGTGTACCTGTCGAATGTTCCAAACAGCCGTTTTTGAGCAACTTTCCTAGTCTTTTGTTGCCCCTGTCACACCTTGTTTAAAAAGTTTTGTTGGCATCAAATTCAGAATAAGCATATATTCACAAAAACTAATGAACTTGATGAGGTAAATCAAAAAATGTTGTACTGTCTTCAATTGAGTATATGTCAAAAAGGATTCACACATTATTACATTCTGTTATATTTTTTTGTTTTATATAAAACGGTATTTGATGTGGATTGGTAATATTTGGCCTTTTCCTGATCGGCACAATAAAGTCATTATCAGACCGGTACATCCCTAAAATCCAAGGGTCTGCCTCTAAAAAATGTCTGCACTCGCACGCCATTCAGACAGTTAATCCTGAAAGTCAAACAACAAACAATCATCAATGTCTTAAAGGATAAACAAACCTAATCACATCTAAAAACCTAACCTTAAATAAGATCTACGAATGTGGTCCTTTCCAGGTAAAACCAACGTTCTGTCCAAAGAGGACTGGTGGCAGCTGCTGGTGAACTGCGTGCTGACACTGTGTGAGGTGCAGCGCTACGAGGAGGCAGAGCTGCTGGTGGAGTCCGCCATGGAGTTCTACTCCTTCTACGACAACAAGCCCAGGAGGAAGGAGATGGAGTTCTTCGGCCTGTCCGCCACCATCCTCGACCACAACCACTACAAGGCCTACAACTACATCAGGTAGGCCTGCATGTGCAGCTTCAACAGGTAGAGAAGAAGTTGATAACTTGTCCAGCTTATTTTTTGTCAGTTGCTGAATAGTAGAATCTGTCTTCTGTCTGTTTTTCTTCTGAACAGATTGATGCTGATGGAAAATGTGGATCTGCCTCAGCTTTGGAATATTTTCAACCAGGTGTGCTTATTTATCTGTTTTCATAAAGTAAAATTACACAATGTAGCACATGAAACCTCTTAAGACCTATTATCAGTGACAAAAATATCAACATTTTTCTGTTGACGGGTTTCCCCCACCCCCCCCAGCTGACGATAACCTCCCAGCACCAGCGGCACCATCGCTTCTGTCTGCGTCTGCTGCTAAAACATCCTGACAGCCACGCTTTGTGTGTCCTCTGCGGACACAACGCCATGGTGTCGGGGAGCTTCAAACATGCTTTAGGTATAAAAAAATACACAGAGTACAAGTACAACATGGTTTGTTGCAGCATCTTTCTCATAATGTTCAGGTATTTTTTTTATTATTTTCTTGTAGCTCTGACAACACAGCTTGATATCACAACTTTTCCTAGCTCCATTACAATGCAAAAAAAAGTTACTTTGACAAAAAGATAAAGACTGAAATGTTCACATTTGTGAAACTTTTGGAGGAGTTTTTAGTTGGTTACAAACAGTGTTGTGTAACTGTAATGTGGCTTTAGAGCTATCATGGCTAACGCTAACAAAGCAGACATGTTTTAATTGCTCAAAGTCGTTTGCAAAAGAATTACTTATAAATGTAGTTGCAGGGATAAAACAAGCAACAAGAGAAAAGTAAAAGAAGTTAATTAAAAAATAGATATAAAAGGTAAGTACAGCTTAAAATAGCTTAGAGTAGCTAATATGACATTACTTTCACTTTATTTTGTATGTCTAAGAAATGATTTGTAATATATTATATATATATTGTAGTATATTGCCTCAGATGCCTCAGTGGGCCTTACAATCTGTACAGAGTACGACATCCTCTTTCCTGAGACCCGATTGAGGAAAAAACCTTTTAACAGACAATCAAACTCACAGAATATACAGGTTACAATGATACAATTTCTAATGCATGTAAATTATGTAATGCAAGATAATGTATCACTCTAGGAAGGAAAAAAGCCTTTACTACAGTGGCTAAATCATTAAAAGCCAACTAATTAAAAAAGCCGACAGGCTTCGACCACCAGGTCTTCAACAGGGCTCTCTTTGGTTTTATGTCCATTCTCATGTCCCCATGAGCCAATGTGCAGTTATACATTTCCTTGCTTGAGTGAAATAGTAGTCAGCAAATATAAATGTCTACAATCTTCAGGGATTCTACTAAGTACATAGTTTTCAGATTGTTGTCCACACTTCGTTCAGCAGGCTATTAGTTTTGGTCTTATTTTTACCTCTCAGTTTGATTGTGAGATAATATTAGTAGGTAATTTTCCATTCATTTAATTTATTTTCAAACATGTTGTCTCTCTTCAGGCCAGTATGTTCAGGCCTTCCAGACGCACCCCAACAACCCGCTCCACAGCCTGTGTGTGGGTCTCACCTTCCTCCACATGGCATGTCAGAAGTACGTCGCCAAACGACATGCGCTAGTCCTGCAGGTACACTGCTTGTACACCTTCTTTTAGCTTTACCATCACATGCCACAGGCTTTGGTTCTCTTTTTGAACAAACATGTGATTTCAGGGTTTCTCCTTCCTGTGGCGGTACTTGGAGCTGCGTGGCGAGTGTCAGGAGAGCATGTACAACCTGGGCAGAGCGCTGCACCAGTTGGGCCTCACACATTTGGCCATACATTACTACCAGAAGGCCCTTGCACTGCCTGCACAGAAACTGGAGGTTCGTTTACTTTCTTCATGTTAGCTATATTATAGTGTTTGAACGCTCAGCCTGCTGCATCAGTGACTCAAATTTAGAAACATCTCCCTCACTTTGATGTAGGACATTAATAAATGCCACTTTTTGTGCACAGTAAATTCTTCATTAAGCCTCAATAATGAAGCCTTCCAAGATCTTTTCCTCTTTTTGACCATCCCTCTCTCCATCCTGTCAACCCACTCGTCCCCCCGCAGGGTATGCCAGACGATCAGTTGGATCTGACTAGGGAGATTGCCTTCAACCTCTCCCTCATCTACCAGGCCAGCGGGAACGTGGAGATGGCCCGGCAGCTCATTAACACACACTGCGTTGTTTGAAAGTACGCACAAATCCATCATCTGCACCAGCAGTTTTGAGTTTGAGACTCTGATTCAGCCCCTGCAATTAATGCCTTGCAAAAATATGGAGGACTAAAAATGATGAATTTGTACATAAGTAGATGCGTAAGTAAAATTGAAATAAATAAATCTAATTTAATTATCAAATAAAAGCTGAAATTAATAAAATAAATAAATAAATGCAGAAGTAAATACATTTATGTTGGTAATTAATTAGAAAATGAATAAATGTTTTTAATTTAATCCTACTTTATTTAATTCACATTTATTCTACAACTATACAAATTACATTGATGTATTTCTAATTTTATTTCATAATTTATTTTGTTAATGATGTAAATGGTACTTGACTGTAAAGCAAGATTGTTCACAGGATAGTTTCAGCTGAATGACTTTAGATTGCTAGTGGTGTATAAATCTGCTACTGATTTTTAGTTGCTCACCTAGCTCAACCCTCGCTTGTCCTGCTGACCAACTATGCTTCACAGTGAAGTTGGTACCGCTTACCTCATTAACATGCAGACAGATACAGAGAATAAATTAAGTGTATTGTTGAAATGCATAAATGTAGAAATGTATGAATATACATTTTTTATTTTACGATTAATTACCAACATTTTTTATATTTTTAATTTTGCATTTAAGTATTAATTTCAGTTTTTATTAATTTATTTTTCATGCATATTTATTTTTTCTGTATTTATTGACCTTTGAATAAGCCATTTTTTGTCCTCCATATAAACAACTTTTGGTTACAAATTACTACTTTGTCCTAACATATCATTTATTGTCAGTTTATATATAAGGCTAATGGATTTAATATTTTTCATAGTATCTATGTTATGTTTTGTTTGTATTATTTAGACATGTGTGCCCAGTCAACAAAACAAAATCAACATCTTCAACCAGCAGTGCTGCTAAAACCTATTTTGTAAAGTTATATTTTTGATTAAACATTTTCAGTCTAATATTTTTCTAAATTTTGAATTTGTAAAAATAAGCATTAGCAATTTTTTGACAACTTCCCAGTTGTGATTTTTTTTTTTAACTGTAATGCGACAAAAAGATGGACGGCAGACACTTTCTTTTGTTGTTGCACGGATTAAGGCGGGGGATTATTTGCCAAATCCCTCCTTCTCTCCTATTCCAACCGTCTGCTTTCATCATGTTTCCTCCCTGGGTCACTGCCCTCATCTAGGCCAGGGGAGGGACTGGCCTACTGGTGGAAGGGGGCAGAGCTTTGTTTGTGGGCCCTCTTCCCCAGTCCCAGAATAATATAATCAGTAATATTGTTCATAAACACAATAGGGAAACTGCCAAAAAAATATGCCTGCTGAGTCATTAAAAACAAACAACAAATAAAAGTTAATATCCGGTCTTGGATAGCCTTTTCTGTGTCATACAGGCAAAAATGTATGAAACATGGGTGTCAAAAAAGGTTACTTTGCTTAAATGTGTTTGTGTGCTAAATGCATATATAATTTTTGCAGTAATTTATCCCTTTAAGACTAGCACAGTGAATCCTATCAACGCTAATTCAAATCTACATCAAATATTCCGCAATTTATATAACCTGAGTCATGTTATCAAAAAACAGCTGCACGGTATTAAATCCGACTATTTTATGTCACACATAATACAGTGATGGGTAAATACAGTGGTGAGCGTGGGCTCTGGGTCAGCCTCTAACCATCAGTATTTCAAAGGAAGTGACAAGTCGAAATATAAAGTGGTGCTCCAGTGGTTTTCTTAAAGTTGTGACCCAGTACATTACGCATTTCAAGAAACAATAATCAAAACTGAGGCAGCAGAGGCTGAGATGTCCTGAATTTTTGTCTGGGTGAAGCCCAAAAATACATTCACTCGTACATTTCCCATCATTCAACCCAGTAGTCTTTTCCAGTAAACCTTGCCTGCCTGGCAAATCATATCCCCAGTTTGTAAAGCATGCTTTTCTTTAAATGGTCATTCATACTGTAATTTTTGCGAGGCATCCCCCTTTAGCGACCCCATGACGGTCCCCGAACCTCAGATGGGGCACCCGCGATCCACAGAGAGGGGGTGGTGGTGGGAGGTGTTAAATCAGTTATTTTGATGCTGAGCTCGGTCAACATCTCCCACCACAGGGCCTGCCTTTTTAAAAAAAGTTCCTAACCAGCACTTGCAACGTAAACCTGTTGTTTTAACCGAAATGCGGTCGAGTTTATTTCACGCCAGCATGGAAGAGCGTCAACAAACCGGGAATAAAGTGTGCGAAGCAGCGGAAACGGGGAGGCGGATGTGAAGTGCTCCAGCCAAATAAATAAGATATGAACGCGTCTTTCTACCCAGCCTGGCAACATCACGTAGAAGCTGCGGGGAGATACTGATGGCAACCATGATTTAGAAACGGGAATTAGAAAAATCGAACATTTTCAAAGGGAGGTGTCGCTTTGACCGGAGGTTGGGACTACCGAGAGGCAGCGAGGCTGCGCCCGGGCTCTGGAGCGTCGGATCCGGCTTGGAAGCCGATGAAGTGTCGGTGGTGCCCGGGCCGAATGGACGTCCGTCGTCCATGATTAAGCGACTTCCTCTGGGATTTTTTTGTTGTGCGGAAGGGGTTGTAAACGACGCTAAATCGACGTAGCAAAGGTAAATGAGGTGTCTTGTGTATATATAATTATATTGTAGTTTATTCTTGTACACCAGTGGTTTGCTTTGATGTAGATGTGATTTGTCACCATCAAGCCAGTAATTGACGTTTTCTACACCCGCGAATGTTTCATCACATTTATTTCACTCATTATTTTGTCTGATGTTCTGTAAGGGTTGCCTCCGACTGGTATTGTGAGATGATGATGAAGTCATGCTTTGATTGGCTTCACTTGCAGCAACAGTGACAAATAAAGGCCTAATAGCAACAACAACAAAGCCAAAATAAAATCTTCGTCTTACGGCACCATGTGTGGCTGTCAAAATGACATGCACACTGTCAGCCTAGAGAATGTGAGTAAATCAGATCAGAGGAGGTATAATGTCCTCAATCAGATCAATCCTAGAATATCAGGACAGCTCATCTCCTATTTCCTCCCTAATAGCTCCATGTAGGAGCTGACCCTGATTATAATCTGTATATAATAAACTACAGTGTGGGCTGAGGTTACATTTGTCAAGAAATTGATTGGCAGGTCATTGCTCCTCATTGTGTTTGGTTGAGGTCTGTGGCCAACAATTTCTTTTTTTAGCATGCACCAATATTTCACTTGAAAATGTGTTTATCATTAAAAACAGAGAATCTGAAAAAGTAAGTTTAGTTTGGATGTCTACCCAGCATGCCTCAGTGAAGTCTTTTGGATTGGATAAGATTCATGGAGTAGGAATATCATTTGGCTGTATTCCCAATGGCATATAGAACCGCTTTCCACTGTCTTGGTAAAGGAAACTTAAGCATGCAGGTCCTGGTTCCAGTTGAAGTAGGATCCAACTTTGCTCTGTGGCATGTTGGCATTGCATTCCAATACAAGGGAGATTCTCAAGTGTATTAAGCCTATCTTTGACCATGAGGCCTATTGACCCGATATTTGAGACTACTTTCATTGTCGGTGCTTCCTGCCTTGTGCTTTTCCTTGAACAAAACTCCCAGATCTACATCAGAAATTACATGTTCTAACTTGCTATTTAATAAAACTTGCAGCCATGTTGAGTATACTAATATATCCCCACATTATCATAAAGTTAAATGTGCCGATATGTGGTCGGAAGCTATAACTGGACATGCTGACATTTACAGCTAACGTTGACGCAGACAACACAATCCATTCTTAAACTTTTGAAACCATGCAATATTGATTGAACTTTCAAAGCAGTAGTTTGACATTTTTTGAAATGCATTTATTTACAGAGAGTTAGATGTTTCGTGTTTCTTTATTTGAACAGGGACAATAATGCAAAAAAGAACAACCTTTTATGAAGAGAGATGCAATGTACCGGGTTTAAGCAAATTGATATTTTCTGCCCGCAGTCCCATGGGCAGGTAGGTTGATAATAATGGGGGACAATCATTATGCCTGGGTGTTAAAATTAATCTACTACCAGCTGGTTAGCTTAGGGTAGCATAAAAGTAGGAAATGGCGAACCAGGCTCTGTCAAAAGGTAACAAAATTTGCCTGGAAGAACTTCTAAAGCTCACATAATTAACATGTTGTATTTTGTTTGTTTTAATCTGTGCAAAAACAGAAATGCAAAAACAACAATTTGTGGCTTTACAGCGGTTTATGTGCTAGACTATTTCTTTGCCAGGAACAGTTACTATTTCTCCACTGAGCTAACCGGCCACAGCTTCATTTCTAGCTTCATAGTATTAATCCTCTCATCTGATTCCTTGTCAGCAATTGAAAAAACATGTTTCCAAAAATGTCAAACTACTCCTTTCATATTCAACCCAGACATAAACCTAACCACATAGCCTTTGCTTTAAACCCTAACCAGTAGTTTTTCTTTGGGTACAGAGTTGGTGGAGCTCTGTCATGTCTGTCACGTTGGATTTGGCACTTTGGTCTGCACAAGGTTAGAAATACAAGAGTGCACTGAAAGAAAAACACACACAAACGGGCACAGAGGAATGTGATGTGTGTGTTGGGGACAGGAAGCTGTCTCCTCTGATGGGACTGCCTCATTGTTCTCCAATCACGCTACAGCTATTTCAGGACTGTGTATGTGTGTGTGATAGTGGACCTATCTCAGGAGTCTGTTTTTCATTTCAATAATATACCAGATTTGCACGAGTGAATTTAACTTGATAGACCTTAAATTTGCCTCCAGATCATGCAGTACTTAATTAGAGGTTCTGTAATAGAGGCAAAAGCAGTTAAGGGGACAGTTTATATTTTGCCCTCATGTCTGACTGTGTCTCTCCCTGCAGGCAGAAAAGTATACCACCCCAACACCACAATGTTATTTGGGCAAATAGGACAAATTTCTGGCATCTCTTCAGGGACCGGGTCAGTCTCCACTTTAGCTCCACTTTGATTTAATTAGGCTGAAACAATTTTTTTTTTCTTCACATCTAAATCTTGCCTAGTGGGGCTTTTAAGCTCTGTCACTTGCATAATTCAGTAATGTAGCCATACGTCTGTACAGACACATAGCCCAAGCACCGCCCCACCTAGAATATCAGCAGTATTCTGATTTCACTGGAGAGTTTTAGAGACGGGGATTAAATGTACCTCCTGTCCTGCCCACAAACATTTTTTATAGGAAACACTTGTGAATGTGCATGCACTTCCACCCATCATTCTTTTGCTTTAGCGTAGGATGAAAGTAGTACCAAATCAAATGCAGGTTTTGGGCGTATGTGCATGAGGCTACTTCCAGTGCACAGCCTGTGTGTGTAGCACCATCATCACTGGTTGACGGTGTATCGATGTCAGTCCCTGGGTCTGTTTTCACTGGGGTATGTGTATATTTAGTCTCAAAGTCTCACCATTTATAAATAACCTGCAGACTTGAAGCTGCTGCCAGAGGAGAGATTGCACTTATTTTATCTGTCAGTACAGTCAAACATTTCAGGCACAGAGGCCCATATGGAAATATTTATTTTTATAGATAATCAAAAAATGTGGAGGTCAAGAAATTATTTTATTGTCAAATCCTTTGTCTTAGATAAAAAAATAGTACATTATGGTTAAACTTTTTTGTCATATCTGACACCTCTTGTTAAGTTGAAGCTGGACTAATCAATCTTTTTATATATTACTATATTTATGTGGTAACCTTGTTGCTAGCATAAGGTGGATCCTCTGCCTGAAGAATACATTAAAATTGGCTTTTACGTAGTTAGAAATTGTTTCTTTAAAGCTGCTCTAATTATTTTTGATATTAACAGTTGATTAAATGATTGTGTATACTGTGAATGGTGTTGCTCATAGTGGCAAACCTCTATCGCAGAGTTGATGAAAATCAATACTAACTTTGGTGATAATTCTTATCAAATTTTTCTCAGCTCTGTGTAGTGTTTTAGCGTCTTTCAGATTTTGTTTTACGGCCTGCAACTGCACTGTTGTTTTCAGCTAAAGAGCTCTGATAAACCCATTGTATGCTACATGTTTAGTAAGCAGCCTTGGGGAGTAACGGATTACATGTAACGGCGTTACGTACTTAGGATACAAAAAAAAAGTTACTGTATTCCGTTACAGTACCAAAAAAAATCATGTTTTGGGTGATAACAGCAAGATTTCTACCAGAAAGGGCTTTTGGTACATGGACATTAAGGCTAACTGCTTCCATGTGCAAAGGGAATCAGTTTTGGCAGATGATTAGTTTTGGCACACCTGTAATTAAAGTCAGTACCTGTGCACTTCATGTCACAGGCAATACAGACACCAGGTCAGGGAAATTACATGTAGGTAACTTTGGAGCATGTTAATACCTAACACCTCTTTCAGGTGGTGATTTTTTTTTCTTTATATCTAATAACTATAACAATAATAATGATTGTTACTATTATTATTATTATATATTTATATTTGGTATTGAAGTAATCCAAAAGAAACTAAATAATCAGTTTACATTACTTTAATATTGTGATACTTGGATTACGCTACTGATTACATTTTTTCAACAAGTAACTAGTAAATCTATTGGAATGCATTTTTAAAGTAACCCTCCCAGCCCTGTTAGTAAGTGACTAGCTGGTCAAGATAGTCGAGCATTAGCAGCTAAAGAGACTTCTTAGGAGCTAAAAACAGAGCTAAAAGGTGTGAATATTGCACATACATTAATGCTAATGTTGCACCATGTCCGCTGAATGTGCAAATACACAACTTTTTGCTAACAAATTGTTTATATGTCTACAGCTTGTTGTGCGTCTCCAAACGGACAAAACAAGCCAAAACAGTTGATGCACATTTAAACTATTAATTAACAGGTGATGTATCAGTACATCATTAGTTTTGGCTGGACCTCAGCACATTTTTATTCACGTGTGTCCATTTCTTCTGACACACATTTGTGTAGTTTTCTACATGGCAGTCAGCAGTGAGCTAGGGGGCTAACTACCTACATCCTACCTTTAAAGCTGATGGGAGTGCCCTGACACTGCAGCAGCTCACCTACAACATTATAGCTTATGATCTCACACACCCAAATCAAAACCCAGATGACCACACATGCACTTAGAGTCTTCGAGGCAGTAGGGCAGTGATGAGTCAGCTCTATGATCCCATCTACACACTCCATCAGTCCACCCACTGTCTCCTCTGCCTGTGTGTGTTTTTGTGAAGATATTTCTGCGTCAAGGAGTGCGTGTGTGTGTGACGTTACCTGTGTATGTGCGTTTGCTGATAGCACGGCGCCAGTGCCCCCTCCCCACCAACCATCTCCTGCAACTGAATTGAGCCTTTACTGAGCCCAGTCTGCTGAAGCGGAAATGCAACATTACTTTTTTCAAAGGGGGGTTTTCAAATTTTCAGAGTTTTGTGGTTAAATAGTGGAGAAGTATGCAGATATACTGTGACATGAATGAGCTATTTCAAGCTCCTACCATGGGTTTGACTGCCTCTGATAACCAACCAACCTACCTTCCATCCATCAGCTGTGATTTAATTGAATTCAAAGACTTCTACAGCATAATTGCATTAGGATGTATCTGTTGTGTTATGTCACTCAAAGTGGAACACAAATGCATTTGTTTAGTACAGTGCAACTTGTTAAACTGATTCCAGTCTAAAAACTATTGTATCAGTGATTCATGTTCTACATCAAAATTAAGGACAGATAATGCTACCTTTTGAAGTATTAAAATTAAGTCGTATTAATTAGCATTAATAGTAAACAATTTCTACCTTTTATAACATATTACATAATATAAAAGTCATAGTACAGTTCCAATTGACATTTAGAATCTAATGATGGCAAGCTATGCTAACTAGCTTCAAAATTCAGAGTGAAAGCTAGTTAGCTTAGCTTGATTTCCAAGAGGAAAGTAATTACTGCAACACTGCTTTTAATGTGTTTTAATTTGTGAGATATGGCCATAATTTTCAAAAAATTAACTAATATAATCAACAGAATGTGAAAAAACAAGTGTTGACGTTATGTGAAACAAGTCTATGTAATGTGTTGAAGAGATATCTACTGAAGTTAGCATGCTAACCAGCTAGCCCCAACCCATACAGACACTATAGTGACAGCAGTTGGAGGTTACTCTGGGGATATGCTGCCCCCCATATTTTTGGAGGTACATTCAAATGCTTACAATTTGTTCCTTTAAGTTTGGATGCCATTTCCACAAATATATCCCAAAAAACTGTTTTATTTTACTATTATTTACAGTAGTGATTGTTTCCACTAAAAATGAGGAGAATTCATAGTTAAGGTTGGTTTGGTTCAAGGTTCCTGTGGTGATTGGAAGTGGTGCTTGACGCTGGCTGACGCTGTTAGAAGTTTAGTGTTAAGCGGTTGGTGTGAGCGGTGCAGAGTTTTATCTGCATGCCTAATGTGGAATGCTTGCTTGTAAGACTGAGGCTGACCCAGGTCAAAGGTCAACTCAGTGATTGTGTGTGTGTGAGATGGGGAGGAGAGAGGAGAACATGGGGTGTGTTTAGGGTTAGGAGGGGAGGAGATATGGGGGAGGTTTTGTTACAGGTTGGGTATTAATAGCTCAACCTTTAAATGTGGCCTTCAATGTCAAACAATGTAAATTAAATTGGAGTGGGCAGCAATTCAAATTATGTTACTGCCCTGAAAGACCTGTTCTCTTACTCCACAGATATCACTGAGTCCTAACAAACTAACACACATTGTTGTGCATTAAGTACTTTCACTTTAAGTACTTTAAGTACATTTCACAAAAAATACTGACATTCCTTTCATTGAGTAAGTTTCCACGCAGGGCTTTTACTTGCACGTGGCAATACTTCCCCCACCACTGGTGAACTTTTTAACGGAAAAAGTTTGAGTACCGCTGGCCTAATAAAAAGATGCTATTAGTTGCTTACGTGAAATGATCCAGCATTTTTTGAAGCGTAGTTCGTGCTTAAGTTAAGGATATCACAAATTTTATGGGAATGCAAAACTAAATCATTGAAATACCGCTTTAATGTACAAGACATGGGAGGTGTGGGAGTAACGGTGTATACTGGTTATATATATAACAGGTGTGTAGAAGGCTATATCCCAAAAGCTCCTCCACCCAGTCAACAATTTATTAAGCTACAATTTGGTCCAGTGACTTTCAACAAGGATTCCAGTCAACATGTGACAACAGGTGTATATATACTCTGTTCACAATTAGAAAAGTTATTTCAAAACAGAAAGACCTTACAAAAATATAGCAATAATGAGTTATAAGAAGTCTATGAACTAGTACACAACATTGACAAAAGTTGGATTAATGTGTTTTTTTATATATTTTTCACTGAGGCAGAGTTTCACCTAATTTGCATTGTATTCACAGAGCAATCCGTTGAGTTGAAGTTCGTTTGACAGCTGGATGGAAATGTAGTTGCACAGGCAGCCGGGCGGCTGGGTAGACGGGCTCCAGCTTCGGATTGAAGCCGTGTGGTGATGCTGCGGATTAGGGAAGGCATTCTGTCAACAGTAAATCCCCCCATTCTCTGTTTAATCCTGCTGCTGGATCAAGGACACGTACCTCCCAACAGCTTCACGTTTGTGTATGTGTGTGCGTGTGTGTGCATTTTTGATTAGTTTTATAAAGACAAGAGGCAGCAGTGTGTGCTTGAGCAGCAGGGTTTTAGTTTGTCGGACTCTCAAGATGGAGTTTTTGGTGTGTTTTCGGAAAAAGGAGTGTTAATTGTTAGTACAAATTATGCATTTATTAAGACAAGAGTTTGTGTGTGTGTGCATGAGTGTGGGTGTTGCAGCTATTTGTGCACAAGTGACTTTAAACTCTAAACTCTGCCCATGCTTAGCACCAGCCTCTGCCCTGAGCTATTTATAAAACAGTCCAGATGTGTGGGCGTGAATGTGTGTGTGGGTGTGTGCTGCTTAAAGTTTTCAAGTCATGAGGAATTAAACCAAGAATGGGTGCTGTCTGATGTTTACAAATGAAACGCTTATGAGCTAAGTCTTCATGGGAAATTAACCACGCCAGTCAACAAACTGTTTTTACATTTATTTTATACCAAGGATGTGATTACTCACTAGCTCCACTATTTGCTGCACAAAATACAAACAACTTTAAATCTTAAAATTAGAAGAAAAAAATACCCCAGATCTTAAACTGGTTTTCCAGCTGCCATTCCTTGCAGTTGAATTTTTATTTATTTATGGATGTTTGTTACTGGCCACATGCTGACATGATGACGTTTATGTAGCAAGAGAAGAAAACATGCATGTTACTGTAACATGCTACATTTAAGGTGACTCTGGCCTTCTCCATACAAGAAAGACAGACTGAGAGTTCACAAAGAATTCTGTAATCCTCTTATAAAAGCCTTTGTATTTTGCAATATTCTTGGAAGAAGTGTGTGTTGGTACACAGCAGTTGGTCATGTCAATTTAATAGATAATGATGATCTCTTACTGTAGTCGACAGAGGGAGAGCAAGAGAAAGCAAGATAGGAAATAGAGACATAGAATAAAGGCCCAGTGACACGAGAATGTGGTACAACAAAATTCTTCTATGCCGAAAAACTTGTATTGGCTTTGTAGTGTAGCTTACTGGCTAATCACAGGGCTAGTTTGTGAACTACTGTAGCTGGATAGCAAACAGCTAACATGCTAGCCAGTTTGGAACATACGAGTTAGCAATTGCAACTGCCCTCTGTGGACTGATTGCCCCGTGTGGCATTTTGTTTTAAAGACTGTTTTAATCAACAAGGTTGCTAATGAGAGCAAGTTGCTTCATACAGTTTATTCAAAAGATGTATACCGGTAGTTGCATTTTCTCCTGTTGTCTTCAAACCTCTTTTGTGGAGCAGCTACTCTGACAGAGGAGGGTTAAGTAGTGGAATTAAAGTTGATGGGAAAGTACATAGCTTACTGGTGTAATGGCTACTCAGAGGGCACGCATGTGAACTGCTGTAGTTGGCAAGGTAACCGCTAACATGCTAGCAAAGATGGTAGATAGGACAAAGATAACTCATTACAAGCTACGCTCATGGTATGAAATGGTACATACTGGTACTTCCAGTCTCCTAAGTGGGCGTGTTCGCCTATTCCGCCCATCCCCACTGGGCTTTTTTTTAACGCTAACACATTACTGAGGGCTATTGTTCGTCCATGTTGAAACAATACAACACTAAATACAGTCATAGATTTAATGTTTGTGCGTTATTTTGCAGCTTGTTTTTATTTGCTAGCTTAATATGCTCACTACAGATCTCATATATCATATCTGCATATCGGAGGCGTAACAGGCCCACATTGAACGGGCTGTGTAAAAGGGGCTAGTGACAACAGTTCTCTCAGCTTCTTTCTGGGTTTTTTTCTGTACCACACTGCTTACCCACCTGTGGTATTTTGTTCTCAGGACTGTAGATTGTTTAAATCAGTAAAGAGTTACTGACATGGGAAAACACCTCTCTGAGCCAGCTTGCTAAGCTGACAATGAGCATGTTAGGAAGCTGATGGTTGGCAAGCTAGCAATAAGTTCATATAGTTGTGGCAAACGTCTTGAGAGAGGAGGGTTAAATTAAAATGGATGATGCAGCAAAACTATGATAGCTTCCTCTATATTGGACACTCTTTCTATCTCTATCCTCAAAGGTCAAACTGCAATTAAGTTAATTGATTCTTTGCCATGACAGAAAGTGATTAGCCATACCAGGAGAAAGTGGGAGAAGAGAGGATATGATAAATGAATGCCTTAACACTGCATTGCTTGATGCCAACACACACTCTTAAGCTCAAAGTATGTGGCCAACTCTGCCAAAACCATTTTAATTCCTGTGTTAAGATGCCAATTACCCCCTGCACAAAGCCAGATCCATAAAGAGATGTTTTATTGTGAAAGAACTTGCAGCCCTGACCTCAATCACTTCCAACACTTTTGGAATAAACAGGAACAGCTACTGTGAGCCAGACCTTATCACCCAAAATCAGTGTTGGACCTCACTAATATGGCTGAATGGGAGCCTATTCCTGCAGCCAGTTTCCAACATCTGGTGAAAATCCTGAAACCAGAAGCGGATTAATTGCAGCATATAAATGTTGAACAATCACATATTCATGTGTCCATATACTTTTGGCATGCCGTGTAGCAGTTTGTTCAAAGTTTGTGTACTGGTATGTCTGCAAACATTTTGGTCATGTTTTAAAAGGGCAGACCTGTTAATTTACATGCATTATACAACAGTTTATGGACGTTGTCACTGTTTTTATATTGCCCTTTTGCTTTGTTGTAAGAGATTTGACTCAAATCTCTCAATTGACTCAGGACTTGAGTCAAGTCAATTAATTGAGTCAATTAATAATAATTTTTCATAACACTGTTAAACTGGCAAACAGTATCTCTCTATGACCCTGAGACAGTCCCAGTCATGTGGTTGTGGGAATGTTGGCAGGATTTGTGTTTCTGTGACTGCAATAACAGGGATCAAATGGGAACGTGGATAGAATTCCAAACCCAGGGCAGAACACAGCAGCGCTTGTTTAGGTGCATTTTGATGTTTTAAGTGTGTTTTTGTTAATCATTAGAGAGAAAACGCAGCAAGGACATGCGACAAAACGTGCATAAGATCTGAGGCCGAAACATACCAGGTTCAAAGTGACTCCCAAAATATCCATGAAAAAACTCAAATGACCACAATATTCATTTCATAATGAATAATGATATTTTTTCATGAAAAGCTTTTTTGTGTTTTCACATTTGGTGTAGTTTATGACCTCTGTCTACCCGGTCAGTCATCGGTTCATCGTGATCTCCGATTAGACTTTTGTGTAAAAGTTCATCATGTTAGTGGTGGACATTCATGTCAAATTTAAAGCAATTTCCTCAAGGCGTTCTGAGATATCGTGTTCACAAGAATTGGAAGGACAACCTGAAAATATAATGCCTCCGGCCATCGCTGGGGCGGAGGCATAAAAATATTCTAAACAGGAGACCTACTGTGATATCATGTGGTTTGAATACAGATAGAAAATAATACAAGTTCTTGAAGGTTAAATACACAACATTCTTTGTCTCTAGATATCGTCGTACAGCACCGGCATCAGAGAAAAACATGCACTAAACTCAGATCTAACTGTAAAATTAGACACTGTTGATCAAATAATGTTATTTAACATGTTTTTAATTTAACTATGGCACAGATAAAGCAAATACAAATCCTAATGTGTGTTGCGTTTCCTTTTATTTCTGTGTTTGATTTGCTTTAAGTTGGGCATTTAAATCCGTAATTTTCCCAGTGTGTCTTTTTCTTTCTCCTCCCCTTCAATCATTTATTTGGGTTTATCTCCGCTACATATTCCCTCTCTTTCTCTGCAGTTTCCTGTATATGTCTCTCTCCCTCTCGCTCTCTGTCAGCAGCACATTGACTAATTTAGAAGGATTGCAGAAGGGGTATGGCATGCCTGTGTGTGTGCGCACATTCATTCAGCCTGATAATGGCAAGAAGGATGGAGAGAGGGAGCGGAAGGAGGGGAGTGGTGGCCAAACATTAGGTCTGATGTGACTGGTGCGGAAGCTGAGACGTGGTTTGGTGTAACTGCCCGTCACCATGGAAACCAAAGTGCATGCATTCTTGTCGGGGAGAGAGAGCGATCGAGAAACTGAAAAAAAGGAGATGAAAAAGAGAATATTGACAGGAGAGATTGTGTGTGTGTGGTTTTATTTCTGTTCAGGATGTGGAATTGAACTTGTTAACCTCTGAAGTAGCTGCTGTTGGAGACATCTTTACAAACTAATCGTGTGGCTGATATAAAGGCCTGTCAGTGTGTTGTAAAGTAGTTGCTATCAAAGTGATGTGATACGTGATATTGAAGTGAAAAATATATAAAAATTGGGTTATTAATTTCTGTTATGAAAAGTTACATTTTTGTGAAATGTGTAGTTATGCATCCAGAAGTTATCATTTTGGTTTGTATTTAGGAGCTTAATCTGTGAATATGATATTGTAGTTTTTTATTATTAAAAGGAATAGTTCAACATTTTGGTAAATACTCTTTATTTATACCCTTGTTGAGAGTTAGATGGGAAGACTGATACCACTCTCATGTCTGTGCTTTATCTATCAGGTGATTAGCTCATGTTAGCTTAGCATAATGTGTCGCTCCAAGTTGAAAAGTGCACATTAAGAGCACAGAAGCCCTCATCACGATAGTAAGGTTGGCATAAAAATATAAAGTAACATTAGCATAAATTAACTTCCTGCTGTTAACCATCAAAATATACCAGAAGCTAGACGTGTTACTTCAGCAGATATTAGTGCAGGAATTCATAACAAACTGTCAATATACGAGATAAGTTATATTTCAGCTGCAGTTGTCAACAGGATTGACAACAGGATGCAACTTTCCACCACATTGTTAAAATCCAGACTGAGCAGATTGCTGTATGCTAACTAAAAGGCCTTTTTCCCAGAAGGCATTTTGACATGCCACAGTAGGAAAAGCAGGACAATTAATGATGGCTGAATCCCATGTAGTTGCTGTGTTTGTCCTCTTGCACGCTGTCGTCTCCGACTGGGACACTTGAATAGAACGGAACCATTTTTGATGTTGTTAATAGAACCTGTGATTTTCCCACTTTGACAAGACCAAATGTCTGTTTTCCTCTTGGAATAGTGAACATTTTCCAGCATTAATTTTGCAACTCTTCACATTTATCATAAACACTCTAGTTTGGTTTCTACCCTGAATAGTTGCCGTTACAGTTATTTGCATAAAAGTGACAAGTTGCCCTGCTACACACAAAATATTACCACAAGATACTGACCATCATCCCTCTTCTTGTCCTCTTCTTTCCCCCATCACCTTTCTTACTTTCTCTATCTATCTAGGTCTCCAACCTCCCTTCACCCTTCTCCTCCCTGTGGATCATAGGAACGCCCCGCCATCACCCCATCCTCCCCGGACAGACCAGCAGAAGGATTCCTGGATCGCCTTTCTCCCCTAAATCCTTGTCTCTCTCTCTGCCCATCTCCCACCTTCATCACTTTCCTTTTGTGAGAATGGACACCTGGATGAAAGTGGAACCTGGGAACTCTGAGGTGCCTTGCCCAAGGGAACGCCAGCAGGGCCATTTTTCCGCATCTATTTCCAGCCTTTCATAGCTTCTCCAGTTTGGTCTCTTAAGCTAAAGGGCCTGCGTGTCTCCTTCCTTTCTGTCCTCTTCCTCCACTTCCTTCCCCCTCCCTCTTCTTTCTTCATCCCACCCACCTGGCTTCCACCATTCGCCCCTCCCTCGCAACGGCCGTCCTCCCCCCTCGCCCCCGTCCCCAGTCATCCTCCCCCTCCACCTCCTCTGCCCCCTCCTCCCCCCACCATCACCACCATCCTCACCACCACCATCCTCACCCTCAGCCCCACTCCCACCACCAGCATCACCACCATCACCAACCCCATCTCTCCTCCTCCCCCCCTCGCTTCTTTCCTCCTCCCTTCTCCACTTCCTCTTCTGCGGTAACCATGGCGATGGCTACCACTGCCGCCTCCTCTTCCACGTCCCCGTCATCGGCCAACGGCAGTGCCCGAGAGCACCTGCTGGCAGTGCGTCGGCGCACGCCACACACCCGGCCGTACACGATTGGGCCCGACAACCTCCGCAGCCTGTCAGTGCAGGGCCCTGTCGGAGCCTCTACCTCTGGGTCCTCCGCCGGTATGTCATCAGGGGACCAACCAGAAGCGACGGGGATGGGGCTCCAGCGGGCCAATAGCGACACGGACCTGATGACGTCAGACAGCCGCTCGTCACTCACAGCGTCTATGTACCAGCTGACTCTAGGCCACAGCCACCTGGTCATCTCCTGGGACATCAAGGAGGAAGTGGATGCCACCGACTGGATCGGCCTGTACCATATCGGTGAGCAAACTCAACCTCACCTCTCCACACTGAAGTGTGGAACACTCTGCCTCAGGAGGGGGGGGGGGGCTCTAGATCTGTGTTTTGAGTTTTAGGGAAGACTTTTATGTGACACAGCAGGGGCTATACTTAGTGATTATTTTTAATATCGATTAATCTCTCAGTTATTGTTTTGATTAAACAACATGCTAAAAGTCAGCACCCTCACCAGCTGATAACTTATAGAAGACATTGAAATAAAGAAGTAGCATTGTGCAGAGCAGTAGCTCAATATCTGGCTACAGCTGCCAAATCTAATTATAAAGAGCAGGGCAGAGTTGCAAATGTTAGCTTAGACTCTTATAGCATCCAGAATGAGCTGTGATATTACACAGTTGATATGTCAGTCCTGAACATGGCCTTTTTCTAATTTAACCTCTAATGCCCCCAAAATAATGTTTTTAGCTAATGATATGCTCCTGAATCTTGCGCGTAATGCTAGGTTACTAGCTAATTAGCCAGGCGAATTAGACACAATCCTCCAAACTCTTAATATACTGTCTGCATGTGTCATGTGTGTTTGTGTGAAGGGTTTAGCGACCAGACAATTAATCAGTGGACCTATCATTTAATTACTAACATCTTGTCAGCTAACCACTGCAGTCTTGCCACAACTAATTTGTCTTACAAGTCTGATAGAAGCTGGCATTGTGGCTGGTTGCATGTTAACATCATTAATTGCTCTGTTGGCTATAAGCTCACCAAGCCTACACTAAACGTTAAGTTTATTGTCCACATCTGATGGATGTTTTGGAGTAATCGCACATTTTGCTCTGTGACGATACCTCAAATACAGATCTTACCTTTTCAGAACATTAATTTTGCTGTAATCACTAAAAAATCCCAAATACCAGCATGTTTCTAGGTATTCCATTTTTTTCCCTGTCTAGTAAGATATAAATTATGCACAACTAATTCTCAAATGGGTCTCCATTGTGGTCTGTTCTGGCTTGCTCATCGACATCATTTCCTCCTGTCTCTCTTTCACTCTCTACTGTCTGGCTCCCTGCTGGTCTGTCCTCTCTCTCTGTTGGTGTCATAAAAATGTCTTTAGGATAGCGATATGATAACGCTATTGAAGAGGTTGCGACTTGTAACTCATCTGCTCAAGGTTAGAGCATTACATCAGCCCCACTGCTGCTATGTTAACTGGCTAATGGAGTGTGTGTGTGTGTGTGTGTGTGTGTGTGTGTGTGTGTGTGTGTGTGTGTGTGTGTGTGTGTGTGAGTGTGTGTG
>JBBPCS010000878.1:4614885-4628458 GCA_037974645.1 Hollardia meadi
GTGTGTGTGTGTGTGTGTGTGTGTGTGTGTGTGTGTGTGTGTGTGTGTGTGTGTGTGTGTGTGTGTGTGAGAAAATGATGAGAGAAGGGGAGTAGGCTTTCCTGAAGAAAGTGATGCTGACTCAGCATCAATAGCATTTAAAAGCAGTGCGTCTACTCTCATATTACACTACACTCCTTCTCACACACATGCATCATTTTAAGTGCATCCTCCGTGTCCTGCAGTGATGTACTGATGAATGACACAGGTTGTAAAGTGAAGTGCAGTCTGTCTTTCCTAAAACTTCATTAACAACTAGAGGTATGGACTTTGAAACCAGGTATGAAGTTGGGCTTTTACCTGCAGGGAAGCAATATAGCATTATAGGATCCAGTTTGTACTAGACACTACAGATGTCACAGCCTCCGCTTTACCAATTTTGGATGTTCTTTTCTTAATAAAGTCTCCTAATTTAATGGAAGAGAGATGCTAGTATATTGCTGGAGTACCCCTCAATGAGAACATTTAACAATGTTCACTGCCAGGATGCACAATTACATCAGTGATGTAATTATTTAAGCTTTTTATATAATAAGTCACATAAGTAAAGGCTGAAATAAGATATAAATAAAAGATAAGAGAAAATGAAAGACCCCTCCCCTGCTCTTCTTCAAATTCAGGCTACTATCTCTTTAGCAAAAAACAAACAAACAAAAAAACATTACCCTACCTTTTCTGACTCTCCTCATAATTTTCGTACAGTCCCTAGAATGCAGTAAAACGTGCCGTCTTGCAGCTGAAAACACTACAATGTGCATGTGTGGTGCATAAAATCCACATATTTCTGTCAAAATCAGTATAAATCAAAAAAGATGGATACATGTGATACAATAGCTACATAGAAGTGTTTTTTATTCCTCTGCCTTATAGCCTATGCCTTATATAGTTGATCTGGCTCCTGTTAGTGCTCATTCATTCTGAGTTTAATGTGAGATAAAAGCCTGTCTCGGTTAAACAGTCTGTGTGATGCCCTGTAGTTCTCAGGCTTAGGTGTGAAAGAGCAACATTCAGCAGAAATACACACCATTTCCCAAAAGCTAAGGTCAACTCAAACCACAGGTGACCGAATTTGTGTGTGTGCGAAGTGCCTTTACTCAGACAGTGAGATGGAGAAAGCTGGTGAAAGGTGATCCCTCCAACCTCTCTGCAGCTCTTCATGGTATTGACCCATAGTTGGCTGGGGTGGTTCTCCCCAGGGGCGAGCACTGTTTCCAGCCTGGCTGTCGACCATGCTCCCCCTGGAGCCGCCTGAGCATCACCTTACCCTGCTGTCTGACCTGTGTGTGTGTGTCACACCTCTCAGGCTGTAGTTTATCAGGATGATTGCAGGGTTATCGGGTCAGATAGGGATGTGTGTTTGTGTGAGGAATACTTATGTGCCGTCACCAACAAAGGCTCCGGGTTTATTGATGGTGACCTGGTGTGACAAGGGGGCGTGGGGGTGCTGTGTACATGTGTGTGGCTGAGGAACATCAGCATTGATCTATCAGGACAGGGGCCATTTGTCACAGGACGGACATATAAATGTTTGATGGCTCAACAGGCACAGACTGGGATGTGGTTTATGACCTGAGGACAGAGTTTCCCTCAGGAAGCAGCAACCTCCATCATGGTTGTTTATCAACGCAACACGCTCCCTTACCTCTTATGTAAAATCCCCCAAGATTCAAATAATGCAAACTGAGAGTAAAATTAAAAGACTTTCTGTGGGAGTGTGGCATCATGGATCATATGGTGGCCAGGATGGAACAGTTTAATCACCAAGGTGGCACAGACCCAGCAGCAGAATGGTGCAGGATTCCCTGATGATTCATAAAAATCTGCTACACTTCAGAGGGAAATTGTACTATTTACTCCATATTTTATTATTAAATGTTAAGATTAAGATTCAAACAATAGCCATATAATAAGCTTATGCATTGCAATGCATTTTCCCTCTAGAGTATAAAGCTTTCCCCTCTGATCTCTTACAAAATGAACAATGTCTATAAGTTAGCAGCTCCACCAAAGAGACATTTATCATCTAAACTGCTCACATGGTTTATTTTAATAACTCTTTTAGCTCAAAAGAGGTCAAAGGCTCCAATATTTCACAAAAAAGCTGAATCTGTGTCTTAGATTATTCTTGTGACACTTTGGAGGGGCCAGACTCCTAGGTTTGGAACACAGGACTAAATTACTCTAGCTAAAGTAGTTAAAATGGACTTGTACCATGCTTCAGGCTGCAGCACAGGTGAAAACCACTAAACGGAGTCAGTGATTGGCAGCCTGATGATGATTGATGGATGTAATAAGCTTTCAGGTGACAGTACTGTTAAATCCAGCTGCATAGCAGTGAGGCATTACAGCTTATTGAATATAGTCACTGGTGTTAGTGTTTTGGGTTACTGGAAATGGGCTGTGATGTAATACTTTGACAATATTGAGCTCAAATATGGATTTTCTTTTTTTGCATTTCACTTAATGTAAGATGTGAAAAGGAGATGAGATGTAAAAGAAATGCAAGGCAATAAATGAAATAGAAAATAAAAGCTTTTAGTTAATAAATAAAAGTTATAGTGTAATGCAAGATATGAATGAAATATGTTTACTTCCAAATGTGATTTTATTCAACATTTTTCTAAACAAAATGCTCTTCAGTTGTAATTATAATAGGAGAAAAGCCTTTATTGGTCATTTTAGGTCTCTTTTTGCTACTAGGCAGTGATAAATGGATGAGCAGATGCTTTTGGGCAGTGTTGGCTATCTTTTCGCTAAAGTTGAGATATTGAAGTGTTTAAGTATTCAACTCAAAATTGTACAGGTAAACACAATGATTATGGCCCCAACTCGTAATTTTGGTGTTTTTATCTGTCAAATTTGCTCGCACTCTTGACTTTATTGAATCAGAAATATGTTTTAAAAACTTCCAACTCTGAGGTGTCCGTACATGCTGCTGCCTCATTAAGTGACTCACCAGCTCAATAGCTGCTGGTGCAGTATCTGACCTTGCTAAATGTCCTGTTCTGTTGATTGTTTTTTCACACCGTCTGCCCCTTGTCTCATTAGCCATTAAAATCTTTCAATTGTTGACTAATTTACAAAAGCATCTGTAAACACAAATGAACTGCTTCTGAATGTAAGTGTGTGTGTGTGTGTTTCACAGATGAGACGTGTGTGGCCAACGTGTGGGACTCCAAGAACCGCGGCGTGAACGGCACCCAGAGGGGACAGATCGTGTGGAGACTGGAGCCGGGGCCCTACTTCATGGAGTGTGAGTGAACTCCATGAGTCCTGCGTTTCACTAAAAGTCTGAGAAAATGACCCTGATGTTCATTTTTGCCTGTTTTTTCTCCACAGCGGAGACTAAGGTCTGCTTTAAATACTATCATGGAGTTAGTGGAGCATTAAGAGCAACGACACCTTGTATCACCGTCAAGAACCCTGGAGTACCAGTATGTCCCATCTACAGTAAATCTCTCTCTGGTCCCTGAAGTCATTGCTCTTATTTTATACTTCTGCAATTTTTAGTGATTTTCTCTCACATGACACACACACATCTGTAATCCTGATGGCTGTCTGACTCCCATCGGCCAGTGATTAGTGACCATAGTAGTGTTTGACCAAGAGATGGTGTTCAGACAGAGACATTCTGAACGATGAGCTTATCATACGCGTTCTGCTTAAAACTGAGTAATATTTGTGATGGAAAATGCAGCTGTGCAACAGTGATGATTCTGTCAGAACCAACAATTTCATCATTTGTAAATCAAACTTTGATCGCACACTCAGCATTTTAAAAAGATACTGTGCACAACTGAAGGGTCCTTGTTGACAGCAGACTAAAACTTTTATTTTGAACACAATTATGTTCCGTGGCTGGATGTGACCTGCAAAAGTGCGACAACAGCTAAAATCTAAGTCTACTGTGTAAATAGTTAGTAGTTAGTTTTGGTGATGTAGTCAGTCAGCAGAGGGAAACGAATGGAAGTAGCTGGATGTCACTGAGCTCTCGGCAGCACAAACTGAGGCTAAGAGACGTTAGCTCCAGTTGAGTCAGTAAAATTTAATGCAGTCAGCTTGAATCAGACCATTATTCCTCTCCTTTTCTGATGATTCCTCCTTTTAACTTTTCATCAAATTTTCAAATTCATTTTTATTTCTCTAGGAGTGAAGTCTGTTGAAGTCATACTGCTCTCCTATTGGTTGTTTTCTCATCAGGTGGGCAGTGAAGGCCAAGTGGAGGACCAATCAGGGACTCAGCACTGTCGGAAACTGGTCAGCTTCACTCTGTCAGGTGAGAGGAATGATTCAGTGTAGTTGTGGTCGATTTAAAAAATAAAAAATAAAAATAAAAAAACACACATGCTGACGATTGTGTGTTGACAACTCCAGACATCCGGGCGGTGGGGCTGAAGAAGGGCATGTTCTTCAACCCTGACCCCTACCTGAAGATGTCCATCCAGCCCGGGAAGAGGAGCGGCCTCCCCAAGTTCACCCACCACGGCCAGGAGAGACGCTCCTCCATCATAGCCAACACCACCAACCCTGTGTGGCACGGGGAGGTCAGCGCGCGCGCACACACACACACACACACACGCACACACACACACACACACACACACACACACCTACTACTTCTACACTACACCTTTTTATGTTTCACAGCATCAACTGCTTTTTGAGGTCAAAGTGTTGGAATCGGCTGCTTATTTTTTAATTAAAACTAGTATTAACTGCAGCATTTTAATATGGGTGTCAGCCAACCCTTTTACTCATTCTCATTCCATTAAATGCCTGTATGACCTTCAATAAATCAGAAATAAACCAGCAACACCAAAGGCGAATGTGCTAATTATTGTGCAACGTGTTGGTTACTTATAGACCAACAAAGCAAAAATCAGCTAGTTCATGTTTTTATTAGTTTTTACTTACTACTTTAGCTTAATAATCTGCATCATCACAGTGAATTTTCATTTCATTTCGCTCATCGTGTAGAAATACACCTTTGTGGCTCTGATGACTGACGTCTTGGAGATCGAGGTGAAGGATAAGTTCGCCAAGAGCCGACCAATCATCAAGCGGTTTCTGGGTCAGCTGATCATCCCCGTGCAGAGGCTCCTGGAGGGGCCGACAGCTGAGTGAGTTCACATACACACACGTGCCGGTATTCAGACTGACCGTGAAGGCTGCAGCTGCATTGAGAGTGTGTTGATAAATGTGTGTATTTTGCTCACTTTTAACAAGCACTCAGACAAACAGAAAGAGAGAGCGCCTCCACGCACATCTGACCTTCAGCACTGGGACTCAACATTGTTTAGTCAATCCCAGTCAATATGTACCAATCTGCTCATTGTTCAGGCATTGGTTGGATATTGATCTATGACTGAGGAGATCGTGTTCTCTAGTGAACCCTGATGTGTAAATCATATTGCAAATGAATGACAACCATATTAACAGTCAGCACTTTCATTTAGATTAATTTTATATATTGGAAACATATGGTGCATATGAAGGAGTGTCCATATCTGCTTGAATTTGAACTGTGTGTGTGTGTTTGTTCAGCGATCAGCCAACCAGCTACAGCCTGTGTCGTCGTCTCCCTACGGATCATGTGAGCGGGCAGCTTCTGTTCAGGGTGGATATCACCTCCACCGGACAAGAAGGTGTGTATGTGCAATATCCTTTTGTGATTAAAGTGGGCAACACACACACACTTTTAATTAGTGTTTCACTTGACCAAAAGTTAGTTATTAAGGAGTAATTTAACTAATCTAGTGTGACTATAAAGGTAGCAGCAGGGCTGGACAGGAGATAATCATGCTCTTTTTCTGGAATTTAAAACCGGTGTCAAATTTCGTGTGTGTGTACAAGGTGTGTGTGTACAAGGTGTGTGTGTACACATACTGGGCCGATAAAGCTGATTCTTATTCTTTCCGTTCTACCGACATGCTGTGAATGCAACACAAGCAACAAATCTCTCTCTCTCTCATGTACGGAGTCCTAAGGGGGGTCTTATGATAAGAAAAAATATATATTGGTGTGGAACATTGTGTTTGTGTCTGATGTGGACTTCTGACCTTTAGCACAGGGGTTCTCAACCTTTTGTCAATAAATGCCAAAAAATCATAACCAAATCATGACCAAATATATATATAAATATACCAAAAAATACCGGTCTGTGACAGGACTTGTATAACAGACATAACAGAGTCCTACTGAATATAAATTTCTATGTGAGGATAAAGATCAGGTCAGCTGATTTATTTAGTGCTTTCAAAGAAGAAATGTGAAATATTCTACATACAATGACTCCCTTGTTTTTATTGTATTAAATACCAAATTTTTTCTGACACCAGTTATTAGTCTCTGCTTTATTTTATCTGGTATGACAGTTAAATGCTGCATTACATTACTTTAAGCCTGTTTTTTAATATAGACACATAGTCCCCTGCTTTTATTCTGACGCCAGATGCATATTCCCATATTTCCTCTAAACAATTTTCTTGGTTTATCCCCAATCTCAATCTTCTTCTATCCCTCCACCTCATCCATCCTCCTTTCTGTCAGAAGCTTCCCCAGACACTGTGGGCACCATCTTGTGTGGCGCAGTGAACGGTGACCCCGGCAGTCCCTCTGATGACGAAGACCTCCCTCATCCATCCTCATCTACGCGTGTCACATGTGGACCCTCTCCCACAGGCTCCGAGGAGGGCTCCCTAATAGTCAACGGTGCTTGTTACTATGGCGACGACAGCGTGTGGCGGGAGCCTGGGCAGATGGGGGAGGAAAATCTGCTTCCTGTTGCTCTGGGCAGCCACACCCACAGGCAGGTGTCACTCAACGACTACCTGGATGCCATTGAGTCACCCAGGAGCCCCGGGGATCGGCCTCTGGCGGGGCCTTTGCCGAAACTCCGCTCCAGCTTTCCAACGGACACGCGACTCAATGCCATGCTGCATATAGACTCAGATGAGGACGAGGAGACGGCGGGGCAGCACAGGGAGCAATCACAGGAAGCAAGGACGCAGCAGAGCACAGACTTAACGAGGAGACCGGCTACATCCGAGGCTAAACAGGGGAACGAGGGTTCAAAAGCAGAGCCGCAGGGGCAGACTGGAGCTGGGGCCACAACGGAGGCAGGTTCCTCTGCTAGTGCCCAGCCTGGAAGTGAGCCTGCAGGGCCTGAACCTGGTGCTGCAGAAGGTGCAGCCGTGTCCCAAACACAGGGGGCAGCCACTGGGAGCGGAGAGGTCGCTGGAGCATCGGCCACGGTCACTGGAGAAACCAGCTCCTCTCAGGCATCAGGAGCTGAGGCAGCTGCAGCAGCACCTGGGCCAGGGGAGTCTGTGGAGGAGTGCACCTGTCAGGAGCAGAGCAGTAGAGCGGGAGCAACTCAGGAAGCAATCTGCAATTCCTCACTTGGTCCACTTTCACCCATTCAGGTGAGTGGCTGTAGTCCCAGGTGTTTAAATGCGACATGGTATGGATGCCGCATGGGAATAGCATTTTTGTATTTTTCTTAAAATTTTTTCCGTTTTTCTCAGGAGGTGGAGACGAAAAAAGAAGTGGCTCCGAAGGCAGAGGAGGAAGGGGCCGAGTCATCGAGCAGTGAGGCGAACGGGCCAGTAGCAGGAGCTGCTACCGGCAGCATCATAGCTGACAGAGGAGGAGGAGGAGGGACTTCTGAAGTTGGTAGGTGGTAACTGTTTTTGTTTTGTCTCACCCTTTGATAAAAATGAAATTTAGTTTGTTCAGTAAACTTGAAACAGTTTTTGTTTCAGTATCTCATTGTGCTGCTTTTATCTGAGACTTTCTTGCGTTACACACATTAAAAAAATTGTTTAAATTACAGGAGCGAGAGCCAGTGGCGGCGACGGGCTGGAGGAGGAGGAAGAAGTGGAGGTGTGGAGGAGGAGGCAGTCCATGCAGGCCTCTGGAGGCATGGCCCAAAGCCAGGAGGTGTGCGGCGCCAGAGAGAGTCAGAATGGGACAGCTGGGGCGGAGAGAGAATCAGGTAAGATGCATTATTCCAGTAAAACTAATTATTAACACTTTGTATATTAGTTTTATTTACAAGGGAGCATTTCCACACACCTCCTGTGCAGCTTCACTCCTCTAACAGTTGCGACTGAGCAGCTCCACCAGAGCAGCTGGAGGTTGATTGCTTTACTCAAAGTCTCTTTAAGGCTTGTTATTGAGGGAATTGAAGGTATTAATCATTCAATTTCCATGTCTATATTTTCCAGTCTCCTGCTGGAGCCGCTGCTTCTCTTTCACTCATAAATATGCTCCTGTTAGATGAGAACACACACACTATAAGACTAAGATACTAAGTTCAAATATGTTTCTTTGTGTTAAAAAATATTTGTTTCTACCACTCATATGTATTGTGTGCTGCCACAAATTTGATTTAAGAGGAACATCCCTGTGCAAAATCTGCACCGAACTCTCCATGTCAAGAGGATTGAGTGATCTGGGAGTATTAATAAAAGACTTAATAAAGAAGATTTATCAGTACAAGTTTCCTGCAGCTGCCAAAAAGCTGTTGGATCACAGGGAGAGCAGTTTATTTAGATGATTTAACCTTTTGACTAGATAATAGTGGGTGCTTGGGAACACTTAATAAACACAGTTTGTTGGCAAATGTATTCTGTTTTTATTTACATTTTGGATATAAAAAGTTGACCATAAAAAGACATGTCTGCCTTTTGTTTTTTTGTTCTTTTCAGTTTTTGATGACATCATTAATTGTGTGTGTTTGTAGGTGCCACAGCTCAGGTCAATGGCCACCAGTCGGTTCGCTGCCTGCCATCTGTCCGCCATGACATCAGTCGTTACCAGAGAGTGGACGAGCCACTGCCACCTAGTAAGTGTGTGCGTACTACAGTAAATTATGATAGCATATGTGTATAGCATTTATAAGCTGTATATACATAGTTTAAAACACACTGTGATATAGGCAGATATAAGAACATACTTATGGTGTATTTATTAATTATTAAAACACAAGTCAACAAATCAGGGAAATTAGGCATTCATTAATTGTCTTGTCAGTGAGTGGAATTCTCACCATTAGGGGTTAGGTTAGGGTTAAAACGCAGCTCCCTGGATGAGCACTACGACTAAAAACTAAAAAAAAACAACAACTAAAAACCAACTAAAAAACAACTAAAAAACACAACAAAAAACCCCACTAACACCTAAAAACTAAAAAACACAAGGGTTAGAGAACACAAGCAAACTGAAGGCTCAGTGAAGACATCTAAGGGACTCGGTGGCGTGGTGGGTTAGGTTGCAACCATTAAACCTGAGAAACGTGATCCGACCTTAACTGATGCTTAACAGCCACTAAATATTTGTAAACTCTATATTTTCCTGCTCCTATATGGCCCTTGCTATTGTGTGTCTGTGTAGTGCCTGTTCTTACTTCCTTCAATTTGTGTTTGTTTGTGAACCAGACTGGGAGGCTCGCATCGACAGTCACGGTCGGATATTTTATGTGGACCACGTGAACAGAACCACGACTTGGCAGCGTCCCACCGCTCCCCCCGCCCCGCAGACCCTCCAGAGGTCCAACTCCATACAGCAGATGGAGCAGCTGAACCGCAGGTCAGAACGCACACACTGTATGCTCAGCTTCAACCTGTAAGCAGCAAAGTTAAAAATACTTTGATTACTTTAACTGTCAGCATGGTAATTAACACACACACATCTCCAGGTATCAGAGTATACGCAGGACGATAACCAGTGACAGCAGACCGGAGGAGCAGCCAGCCAACGAGCTGCCGCCGGATGAGACTGATATGCACCCCTCCATCCCAGGTAATCCTCTCACCACCCTGTGTTGAAGTCTACGTATTCTCTAACATCCTGGAGCTTTGATTTGTGTACTTTTTAATGTGTGTGTGTGTGTGTGTGTGTGTGTGTGTGGTTGTGTGTGTGTGCGTGTGTGTGTGTGTTGCAGAGCTGCGTAGGGACAACAGTGTGGCTCAATCCAGTTCCAGGTCTCGCCTCACCCTGCTGCTCCAGTCCCCCAGCGCAAAGTTCCTCACCAGCCCCGACTTCTTCACTGTGCTGCATTCCAACCCTGTACGGACACTCGGTTTCTTCTTCTCCTACGTCTTTCTTTCAACCAAAACATCTGTTTTCTCCCAACATCCTTCTCATAGATCACACTCTGTTGAACACTCATTAAGGCACTGGGTGGAAATTATTAGGGGGGGGGGGGGGGGAGGAGGGTTATGTGTTTTTTCTTAGTGCTTTTTGGGAGAGCTATTTCTTTTGTTTTCTTTTTTTTCTGATCTCAGATTGATAGATTTTTAAAAATGACAAAAGTCAAATAGCTACATCATAAAGATACCTTTTGTGTGTGTATTTCCAAATGCCTAGAATGAGAAGATCAATACAGGTCACTGTATACTGTAGCTAAGGTCACTTAGCTTAGGATAAAGATTGGGTATCAGTTCAGGGTATCGCTCCAAGATATTACAATTCATCCTGATGGTAACATGAATGCCTGTATAAAATATCATGGCAGTCCCTCCAATAGTTGTTAAAATATGTCATTGGTGGAACAAAAGACTGATGTTGCAATCCCTGAAAACATGGCGTTAGCATGAGTCAAAATAGAGTGACTGGATTATTCACCATTTTGTTGTGTTAACCAAAATAGTTTATTTTTGGGGGAATTTTTTATAATATGAAATGTAAGTTTCAGCCCCCCTCCCCACACCAGTAATTTTTATACAGTCCCTTACTCACAAAAACATACGTAATATTAGGACATGCCTAATAATGGTGATTGATAGTAAGTACATAGTATCACAGCGGGACAACTTCACTTAACAGAACTTTCCTTTCTCTGGTGGTTGTTTCCTTTCTTCTGTCTTTTCTTCCTCCACCTGCCTTTCTTTCTTACTTTCTCTGTCTTTTTACCGTCTGTCTCTCAGAGTGCCTACCGTATGTTCACCACCAACACATGTCTGAAGCATATGATCAGTAAGGTTCGTCGGGATGCTCACCACTTTGAGCGCTACCAGCACAACAGGGACCTGGTGGCCTTCCTCAACATGTTCGCCAACAAACAGCTGGAGCTGCCCAGAGGCTGGGAGATGAAGCATGACCACACCGGCAAGGTGGGGATAAGAATTTGGATTGTGCCAAAGTCTCTATTAACTCAAGAGCTGAAAGGATTTTGGATACAGTACATTTATTGATTTAAATTCAGTTCAAGAGATTGTAGATTGTGTATTATGCAGTGTTCATCTTGGGGCTTGGTTCCTGCCACTGAATGCATCTTGTGACACAAAATTAAGAGTTTAGAATGTCACTGTTCATGTTAATTCGTCAAAGTTGTCAGCATTTCCTGCATGGAGGATTAAAAAGGACTTATCACTAAATAAATCAATAAATACATCAATTTATGGTAAAAAACAAAACATAATTAATTGAATGAATAAAGGACTAAATGAATGAGTTGAGCACATTAATATATATTTGAATGCACCATATACCAGAACAAATTCATAAATGCTGTATCTGTATTTCTACATTGTCATTTATTGTATTTTACAGTAAGGTTAACATAACCTTCCTCATTTACATAGAGACACTGAAATACAGAAATAAATAGAAATTCTGATATGAATAAATGGAGATTTTACAAATGAGCAAACGCATAAAATACATATGTTATTGTATTTATTAATTTTAATTGGATTTTTAATAGGATAATTTGTTGTTTGTGTTGTGTACACATGCAGTCTTTCTTCGTGGACCATAACTGCCGTGCCACCACCTTCATCGACCCCCGGCTGCCTCTCCAGAGCACTCGGCCCCCGAGCCTCCTGGCTCACCGCCAACACCTGACCCGCCAACGCAGCCACAGTGCCGGGGAGGTCAGCCCACGACGACTGGTGAGACACCCAAGAACACACACACACTCAGGCACTCAGGCTTTAGGTATGTAGGCTTGTTATCCTGGGCTACTTGTCGCAGAGTGAAGTTGTTAAAACGTAAACCGGACATACTTGTTATTCTTTTGGACTCCTCTGAACCCAGAAAGGTAAAGTAAAACATCTCTTCCCCTCTCTAGGTGAGTGAAGACCCTCGTCACACCGGACCACCTGTCCTGCCTCGGCCTTCCAGCACCTTCACCTCTGCCAACAGGGGGCAGTGCCAAGACGTTGTACCAGTGGGTCAGTATACACACACACACACACACACACAACCCTTCAGAAAGGATCAAACTTGACATACATGAATGTGTCTGCTCTTCTTCTAGCTTACAACGACAAGATTGTGGCGTTTCTTCGACAACCAAACATCTTTGAGATTTTGCAGGAGAGGCAGCCTGACTTCAACCGGAACCATTCACTCAGGTACAGTCTATACCAAAGGTACCTGACACATAGTATTCGTATCTATAGCTCCAATATGAAGCGACGCTACAGTCACCAGCATCTCTCTCATTGTAATGTTTCTATGACAACAGGGAGAAGGTGCAGCTGATCCGTACGGATGGAGGGTCAGGATTGGCCAGGCTGTCGGGTGACGCCGACCTTGTCATGCTGCTAAGGTGAGACCTTCCCTTCTCTCATTTCTTCCCCTTCATGTTTCCTTCCCTTCCTGATGTTTCTTTTTAGTAATTTTCTTCCCTGTCTATTTACACGTGATACACGTATCACTTTCTCTCAGCTCAAATCACTCTATTGAATTTAAACCAATTTATTAATTTTATTCCTCTTTCTGTTTCTCTTCCTTTGTGTCCTCTGCAGTCTGTTCGAAGATGAAGTAATGTCCTACGTGCCTCCTCACGCCTTACTTCACCCCAGCTACTGTCAGTCACCTCGGGGATCACCTGTCTCCTCCCCGCAGAACTCACCTGGTGGGAGAGACAAAGTCACACACACACATTACATTGTGTTGAAAATTGGCACTGAAAAAGGCCAATACTGTTTATTTTTAGACACACGATTGGGTTCAAGTGATGTATTGGCAGCTTTCCATTCTGTCGTGGCACTTAGGCATGATACAATAATAATAAATGGCTGATATATTACTGAGACTCATAGTAATTTTTGAAACAGTGGCTCCTCAGTTTCAGTCAGATGTAAAATTTTAAGCCAGTGTCTGTTGTCAGTTGAAATCACAACTGTTGCTAGCAGATTTCATCAGCTGTAGCTAGCTAGTTATTTAAGCTAATGTTAGCTCCATGAGTTTGTTAAAAACACTGTCTCTGGCTTTTAATGTTTCCAGCTGACAATAGTCTTGTCAAAAGGGGCACTTGTTGGCTACAAACATGTCGCTGAAAGAACGAGGCCAATGCTGCATGTCCCAGGCAAAACATTTGGTGTCTCATCAATTGATGATCCATGAAGAAGACGCGAAAAGAAAAAAACATTTAGAAATAGTTAGCTCTATTATTTATATAGTATAAATATGATAAAGAAAAATGTAATGCCAGGATGATTATTTCAAATCAAATCAAATGTTATTTATATAGCGCCAATTCACAACAAAGTTATCTCATGACACTTAACATGTAGAGTAG
>JBBPCS010000878.1:4691483-4701491 GCA_037974645.1 Hollardia meadi
ACACACACACACACACACACACACACACACACACACACACACACACACACACACACACACACACACAGTATACACACCTACGCACACACAGTGGCTCCCATGTGGCGATCTGGCCACACATCACACAGCCGGGCTCTGCTGTTTGATCTCTGCACCTCCCCCCCTGCAAAAAATGTCAACACTCAGCTTATTATGGTGGTTTTTATCATGGATTCCCACATCATCCAGTTTGTTTTATGACCATGACTACTTTATTTCAAGAGGCACTAAAACGCTACATTTAAACACCGGAATATCATAGTTGCTAAAAAAATGTGAGACAGATTAACGATTAACGGTGTATGTGGGATTGAGTTAGATTAAACTACAGTGTGTGTGTGTGTTCATGACAATGGAGGAACATGTCAGCCAGTGCAACAGAGTGGCTCATTGATGTATTTGTAATAGTTATTGTACAACAATAGAACTGCAGGGCACAGAGAAATAAGATACTGTATATAGGCTATGGTATAGGCTAGGAATACACACACAATACTTGGTAATAGATACATTCATGAATGGTTTGAGATTCGTCATATTGTCAGTCTTGTCTTTTAAATGTTAGAAGTTACAAGTCATCAATAATATCATAATAATATTGTAAAACAGCCTTAAAGGTGCAGTTTATAAGATAGTCTGTTGAGTCTCATTCCCAGGTTGTCAAATAAATATAGATAATTGCAATACTTATGAAGCACCTATTAAGTGCTCTGGTGGATGGTGAATAACTATGGTGGACACGTTTTACAGTGCATTCTCTGGATAAGATCTTGGCGTCATTTTTTACAGCGTCCCCCTCCCCGTCCTCCTCCATCAGCTGCAGCTGGAAGACGGTGCTCCAATAAAGATCCCTTCATTTCCTCTCCTCTTTTTCATCTCTCCTCCTCCATCTCCTCTCTCTCTCTTTCTGCTGCCTTCTTTCACTTCCTTCCGACCGCCCGCTTAATCGTTTCAGTGTTTTTTAATATCAGCGTGATCTGGACAGCGTCTGCACTGATTCCACTGTTTCACACATATTGATGTTTCTCTGACAGGGGTATGGATTCCATCACCGAGCTGGAGTTTTTCCTTGATCTAAATTCTGTTTCAGAAGCTTTTGTACTCTTGCAAAACAATGACAAATGGTTGGATTTGAGTAATATACAAAAAAGGAGAAGAAAAAAAATACTTTGCCAATAAATCATAACTGCTACTTTGAGTCATAGCCACACAGGGAAAAGGTGTATTTAGCTGCGTTAAGGAGAGAAAATTGATCATACAGATCTTAACTCAGGGTACACTTACTATTCCTAGAGCTCTCAACTGCATCCCACTGTCTTCATCAGTGGATGGAGTTTGCTCATCAAGTGACCTGAGTATGAAAACTCTGTAATATGATGGTAGGTGGTCCTACATGGACTATATATTTCCTGATTGATGACCTTTGACCCCTTCCAAGTGGAAGCTGGGAGTGACGCTGTTCTGACACTCCAACCACTTCAGTTAGTCCCACTGTGACATGTCTGGTGGTCTCTGTTGAGGTCTTAAGTAGAGGCAGGATTCTCACACACTCCTCCTGCTGCACCTCCCGCTTTCTATCCTCCTCCTCACTAATAAGATTCTGTGTTCTGTGGGGTCCTCTCCAATGATCTTTGATGTTGTAAATGGTGGTTAGAGTTCCTGTCCACTTTGTGTCTTCGTGCTGCTGTCACATGAAGACAGGTGCCAAGAAGCGGCAGCTGCCATCCTTCCTGTTCACTGCTGAAGTTTATATTTATTGGTGCTCAAATATGACAAAATTATGAAATAATGCAGAGAAGGCTGTTGAAGGCTGTTTTTTTTCAGCCCTTACTAATGCCTGCAGTGTCAGGCTGGATGCAGACAAAACAAACAGACCAGCTAAACAGACTATATAGCCTGAGAGGTAAAGCCCGGGACAAAAAAAGGTACAGGAAGCATTTGGCTGCTCGCTGAAGGCAACTCATATGAGAGTATCAGCATGTTGATCTGCTCTTCTGTTAATGTTGAGTAATTAGTGTAATGTCCTTACTTTTTTAATGAGTAATGAGTAGTGAATAATTGATTAGTTTTTAAGTAACTTGTCCAACACTACATAGAGCTATTTTTTTATTTGGCTGCTCTGGACACTGATTTTCTGGTGTGTACAAGGAGAGAAAGATGATTGGCTGCTCTGTACATGGAGAGAACACTGATTGGCTGTTCCAAACATGGAGAGCTGGAGTCATCTTTCACTTGAAGCCTCTTAAATATCACCCTTCAATCAAAAATCATCTGTGACATTAGTCTCCATTCACACAACTCATGTATGAGTGTATTGGATCATCTTGTGTCTGTGTGTGTGTGTGTGTGTTTGAGGGGATCCACCAGCAAGGCCACAGACCCATACTGATGGTAAAGCTGAACCTTACCACAGTGCACTCAATCCAAGCTGCTTCGGTCAATGCCGAGCCCTCTCTGTCTGTGTTTCGAGGGTAAAAGTCAGTGGTTATGTTTAGGTTTAGAGTTGGGTTATGGTTACGGAGATAAACCTCAACATCTCATGGTTTTGCTGCAGCTTTGGCTAATCCTGCAATAACCGCATACATTTCAGTGTCATTTGTATACATTCACAATAAAACTATGACAACTTTATGTTGGTACCGCTGGTTTTGAAAGAATGTCGTCACCCATCTCTATTTTCAGCCGCCCTCTTTGTTTCACTACACTACCCCGCTGACTCTAACCTCCTCCGAAGTTTTGAGAAACCGCCAACAGCGAACAGCCATCTGACGATCGATGAACCCTCCGATCATCCAGAGCTTTTTCAATGTTCCCAACCCGTTTTTTCTCCAGACCGCACTGGTTCCCCTCAGCCTTAATGGGCGAGACGGCGGGTGAGTGCCTGTAGAGTCTGGTGGGACAGGTGTCCTGTGTGAGGCGAGGCGAGGTCCCTTCAGTCCTGTGGTTAACGAAGAAGTCATGCAAAGAGTCGCCTCACCCTTTCCTCACCCCTTTCTTACCCCCATCCCCATTTGTCCCCACATTGTGGTTAACAAGTGAATGCAAAGTGTTGTCTTTATGCGTGTGTATGTGGTGGCCCGTACCCATTAGCGCCTTCCTATTCTGTATTGTAAATTCCGCCCAACAACTGAGCCTTCTGATTTATTCATTGGCTCGTTTGGGACTCTGTGCGTCCCCGTGTGGTTGGGTTTAACATGTCTGATTGGCTGTTTCTGCTGGTTCTTTCCACTTTGATGGTCCATTTGTGTTTTCCAGAATCTTCTAGGTTACTTTGCATGCCAACGTGCACGCACGCACGCACACGCACGCACACACTATAAAAAGCATAAAGTAACCAAAGCCTGAGGGGTGTGAATGGCTAATTAGTTGATTGGAAGTCTGCTTCTCTAACTGTCAGAAATGATCTAGGCCATGGAAAACAGTCATTGATTTTTGTGGCTGTCTATAATGAGTGGTGGTGTATGTTTCTACAGTATGCCTGTTAATAATGATCAATGTCTTTGTATGACTGTAGTAAGAACTGAACACTACAAAGAGTTAAACCAAAGTTAGTAGTTGTAAAGTAATTTTCCAGGAATTAGACCAGTGTATTCTAAAAACTAATTCTGTCAATAGATTTCACTGCTCATATAATGTTTGTGATATACATCGTTAAGAACAGGACACTGGGACAGAACTGTACTGTAAAGTTACTCATTATGGCCCATTTCATCTCATATATTATTTTACTGGATTATAATTATTGATGCATTATATGTCACTTTAATGTTGCAGCTAGTAAAGGTGGAACCTACCTAAATGATATTTGAAAATGTAGTTATGCTAGTAGCGTACTTAACAACAATGTGCACACAATCTACAATTTTTACTAATTGCCATGTTTGCTGTGTTGCAACAAGCTGTTGCACCTCATCCCCCAAAAGTACCTGGAACTTGAACTTAAGTCCAGGAAGCCAATGTAGGCGGAGAACAGTGGAGACAATCAGTCTTCTGTAAATTATCACAGTCTGTCGGCTTCATGACATGTCTTATATGAGATTTAACACAGGTAACACTTTGAAAGACTGATGCTAAAAGATTTTTTTATCATCAGTCCTGGTTCTCTGTTGTCTCCCACCACTCAATCCCTTGTTTCCTCAGGGATCTCCTCCTCAATCCTCTTCTCATCCCTCTCTTCCTGCCCTCAGGGACTGGATCCATCTTTCTATTCACACACCACTGCTGCTCCATCCATCCATCCATCCATCCATCCATCCATCCATCCATCCATCCATCCATCCATCCATCCGTTTCAGTGTTCTTTCCACCTACATACATCTTTTAACGTTTTAGATATCCCACAACAGTCTGTCAATCTAAGACCCTGCAAGTACTGCTATAGTACAATACTACTACACTTCAGTTAGATAGTCTATGCAAAAGTCATGATTCCCTAACAAACATCATTATGATACTATTGTAAAGCTTATCCACAGGATATGATGCAGCTGCAGTTTCTCATGACTGCACAACAAGAAGTGCATTAATAGAAGGTGTTGAGGTGGTTGCTTCCTAGAAGTCTCCATATGATGTGTGCCCTGAGGTACTGAGAATACATCAAACAGGGTGCAGACCCTCTTCTTGTCTCTCTATGACAACAAGCTTTTTGCCCCGCCTTCAAGTGTGGCCATTCAGAGCAGCTATAATTGCATTTGCCCTCAGATGTGATCATATAAGATAGTTTTTCTAAGTGCCACCACAACATGGATAAAAGATGCATAAACTGTGGCTGATCTGCAACACAATCATCAGCCATTTTGTTTTTTTCCCAGGATTTTTGTGGACTCACCACCAAAGGACCTATTTGATGGTGGCACCGAGTGTCTTTCTAGATTAATTTGTAATACTTGCCTATTTGTTCTCACTTGTTCGCACATCACTGCTTTTTGCTCTTTTGGTTAGATGCTCAACTGCATTATGTTGTCTTAGTATACTGCAATGGCTACAAAGTTTAATCCAATCGAATCATTTTTAACCCATTTTGCAGCAATCTATGCTGAACAGCATCCTCTGGCAGCAGGATGCACTACAATTTCCTGATGCAAACAAAAATAAGTTCCCCCACTACTTAGTGACAGTACCCATCAGTTTATTTTTCCAATAATTTGGTTTATGACCAAATACATGATAAACAGTCCCAGCAACTTTGTACTGGCTACTTACCAAACGTTACCAACTCAAAGCTCCGTTGTGCCTCACTTTATATCCTCAAGGAGCTGCTCTTATGGCTCTAGACTTTTAGTCTTGTTAAAAGTTGAATGCACTGAATGGATCGACTGTTTTGACATCACAGGTTCGCTTTTATCAGGCCACACAACATGAGACCAGCATTTGGCAAAAGCTCCATTTGAATGTGAGCAGAAAGCTAAAATAGAGGTAAAACCTCTTGACAGACTTTAGTGTGAAGCATCTGTCAGGAGGTTAACAGAGCTCATTCATCTCTTAGTGCAGACGTTACAGACATGTGGAGTTGACAGACAGGACTTGCCTTCAGTAAACCTTTCCGATCAGTCGTGACGTCCATGTTCACTGTCCAGCCTGCAGTGTGTATGTGTGTTTCTCCTTTTAGTGTGTGTGTGTGAGTTAAAAGTTTCTGCTCTGATGCACCTGCTCAGCCATTCAAACTGCACTAAACACAGCCTGAGGCACTTCTATCCTCCTCTCTCTATCTGTCAGGCCGTCTCTTTCCGTCTCATCCTGTCTCTCTCCGTCAGAGATGCTGTCTCACTTTTCTCTGTCTTCTCCCATTTTATTTCAATTTCTAAGTTGAGAGAATGAACATTTAACTAACTTTGACCGTATGCATGATTGAATAGGTATGCTCTCTCTCTCTCTTTCTCTCCCTCTAACTGTCCTTCATTTCTTGTGTCAGAAAATCAATTTTTAGTTTAGCAAGAATAAACCAATCTTCTCTCATCGCAGAGGCCGCCTGAATAATTCAACACACACACATACACACACAAAGGACAAATACACACTTTGCGTTTTTGCACATTTAAAGTACTTTTCCAGCCATTTTCGTGGGAATGTACACAGAGAAAAGTGACATGAGCAGGACTTTTTTCCAGACATCAAACTGTTTCATCAACAAATCAACCTGCTTGCTCATGCTATATTTGTCTGATAAACATATTGAGTGTGTGTTACAGATGATTTGGCACAATCTCACACTGCTGGTGTTGTTTATCAAATTGCTTCTTGTCCCTGTTGCCTTTTCCTGATGAGGATAAACATTTCAGAATGTAAAAGATCATGGACATGTAGCATGAAGCACATTCATTGTCAATGATAAGGCTGGAGTTATTCTATGTTTTTATTATTGTCAACAAATCCAAACCAAAACTAACAATGTGTCACTAAATGCATTCTCAGCTCAAAGCCCATTGGTTCTTAGACCTAAATCTTTATAAACACAATAATTAGTCAAACAAGAAATACTGCATTTGTTTGGGACTATTTTCGGCAGTGGATTAATACACATTATCAGTTTTCTTCTTCCGAGTGAACTAAATTTAGTTCCTGTGGGATAGCTCCAGGGACTAGAAAAGTCCCGGGTTGTACTTTTTAAATGGTTCAGGACATGGGAGAGCTTGCAGGGTGGAACGTCGCTAATGGGTCAAACACAGACCCAAAATAAGGAAATACGGAGAACCACTAGAATCAATCTTAGGACAAGGGACAGACGTTTTTCTGGCATTTTTAAAAACAAACTTGTGTGTTTGTGTGTGTGAACAAACATATGGAGAGGCCAAGGGTTTGTTTGGTGGTATACCTAAAGCATTGAATATATATAATGTAATGTAAAAATGATTCTAAGCTATCCATGGTGACCTTTGCTGACCTTTGCTGGCCACCAACCTTTCACTTCTTCCTCCATCTGCTGCTGGCAGAAATCCTAAAAGCTTTACAACAGCACCCCTTTACAGTTAATGCCGTAAAGCAACGTGCCATAAAGTAATCCAGCAGACCCCGACCGTGTTGAACACAGTCTTCATCTTGTTATAGAAAATCATGAGCTGATGTGGCAAAGATTCAGTAGGTATTAAAAGTATATAAAATAATAGGTAGCTAAGTTGTTGTAGGATGGAGCTATGGAAAATACACAAATCAATGTAGTTTTAATGGTAGAATTAAGGACGTTTATGCCTTTTTTTTCGCTAAAACATCATTGGTCTGCTCACAGAAACATTCTATTTGTATTGAACTTCATGTTTTTTTCCTTCATTTTGTGCACAATACTCACAATAATGGCCTGTGCTTTATGCGTTAAGTGTGTGTTGTGAAAAATGTATGTGGTAGAGATTATCTTTCTTATTACAATACTTAATTACAGTTACGTTCAGTGTGTCTGCGTGTGTGCGAGTCTATGCGACACTGTAATGTGGTAGTGCGTGATTATCAGTGTGTTGCCCACGACTGTGAGCGGATGTCCTTGTGCAAGTCGGCATTTTATCCTGAGCGTGTGTGTGTATGTTTGTGTGTGTGCATGTGTATGTGTGTGCTCGTGTGTCATTTGGTGCTGCTGCTAACTGATATGTCAGAAAATCAATTAATTACTTTTAAGCGGCAGTTAACTGCATCCGCACAATACACCCCATGAATTATAGAAGAGGTGTGTGTGCATATACTGTATGTGTTTGTGTGTGTGTGTGTGTGTGTCTGCATATACTGTATGTGTGTATGTGTGTGTGTGTAGAATTGACTGCTCTGTTAACTAGAGACAATTGCTAACTCCTCCGTCACTGATCAATTGATGAGAGTGCTTCGATGCAAATCTACTGAGCCTCTGAAGTGTCTGAACTGACTCATCCATGTCTACTTACTCTCTCTCTCTCTCTCTCTCTCTCTGTGTGTGTGTGTGTTGTCACTTTTGTGTTATTTAATAAACATCTGCTTCAATCAGTAATTAAAACAATTATACATTTGTTGCTCTTGTTCAAGTGATTGCACAAAATGTCCATTTTCAGTTTTCATTTGACCAATTTTACTGGCTTGGTGCATCTTTAGAGACATAGTTTAAAGTGCTATACTTTAATCATTCAGTAAGACAACTGTAAAAGGTTACATATACTGAAAGTAAAGGTTAAATGTGATGAATCAATAGAAGCATATTGATCGCTCATATGAAGAAATTTGTAAAAAGCAGCTTTGATTCTGAAAATAAGTCCCAACACAGAAATTATGTCTAAATCTGTAAGGATAATAATATTACTGACACTGTCCAAACACAATATATGGACATGTATTGTCATGTGATTCATGGAACATTTCATGGTATTGATTCTTCACTAATAATGGTTTATGAATTAGTATATTTAATTAAATAAGTTCTCTAACGGCACTCTTAAATTTAACACTAGAATCCTTAATGTTGTTGTGTAATGTAATTTTGACTGCAATTACTTTCATGTGGCCCTATTAGCTGTATAAATGTTCAATTATTTCAAATATGCATTGGGTTTTAAACCAAAACAAGCCAGTTTAGATATAAAAATCACATTTGATCAATTTATAAAAACCTTTTTAAAATAATTTTGGTCTCAAATGCCTTCTATCTAGATAATTTTGAGGTTCATTAAGGTTTTCAACTCAATGACATCCTAAAGTTTCTCTTTCTAAATAATAATTAATTTTAGCAGGAGATTCATTAAACTACATTTAGAGCACCAAAATGGATGAATGTTTGGATGTGGATGGACTAAGATGAGGTGTTAAAGGTGCTGACGAGAAACCAGAGAGATAAAAACCAGAGGATGTCTCCTTTTTTCCCCAGACTCCCTCTGTCCCTCCATTGATCCCTCGCTCAGGGTGGCAGTGTGTGTGTGTGTGTGTGTGTGATATTGATCCTCACCATGCCACTGTCATTGGCCTCAGGGTGCCCTCAACTCAGGGGACGACAGGGACAGACAGCCGCTGGCACAGAGAGAGAGAGAGAGAGAGAGGGAGAGTGAGGTGTCATTTATTTTTGAGTTTTTTTCTACTATTATTATAGTGTGTTTAACTGTGTTTCCTCTTGAATCTCTTTGTAAACTTTATATACTGGATATTTGGGACATGAAATATAATGATCTATAATAATGACAGGCTCCTCAATTTAAACCATTGCTTGGTTTCACAATGAAAAACCCACTCAAATAACTAGACTGTGGGGGGATGGACTGGGGCGGGGGGATTTTATCAAGGGAGCAAGACCCTCCCCAGTGTTAATAATAATTTAGTGTATTTATATTACTCATGGACTGAAAAGTAATGTGTGAATTAAACAGATATAATATATAGCATCCACAGTCGTCATATTTAATTTTATTTCAATTATGCCAAGCATGTATGACTCCAAGAAGCAGATCTTAGATTTTTTTTTAATTTTTTTAAAAAGGTGATTTATTTACCCAACAAAAATATTTTAAAGGAATTTTATCTAAACTGGGTCCTAGAACAGAAGAACAAAATAATTCCTGCAAAGTTAGCTTCAAACTATAGGTGCATAGAATGTAAATTTTACATTTTACATTTTTTCAGTAGCTTTTGTCATTTGAATTGAAACCATGTGGTATTTTAAATGGAGCATAAACAATATAAAATAAAAATATAAGGTGAAAATGTGAGAACAACTTTAATTCTGCTGTATCAAACCATCTGTCTGCCTAGCAAAGCAGTTATGTTTCTATGGCTTACCATCAGTCTACACACACAGCTGAATTTTCATGGGTCTGGTTTTGGCTCACTATGAACAACACACACACCTCAGACGACCACTGTGGCTCACCATAACCCAATGACACACACACACACTGTTGGTCTGAGGTTGCCATTGACGGCTGTCGTTGCTCACACAGTCAGAGTCATTGTACATACATATACACACACACACACACACACACACACACACACACACACACACACACACACACACACACACACACACACACA
>JBBPCS010000878.1:4701591-4727934 GCA_037974645.1 Hollardia meadi
ACACACACACACACACACACACACACACACACACACACACACACACACACACACACACACACACACCCTTCCTTTCTCTGAAGCACTCACACATACACACACACACAGGGAGTTTTGTGGTGATGTCACCAGCCAAAGGGCCTCTAGAGTCACTGTGGGAAGTTCACTGTCCACCAATGTGTGTGGGACATAGTGGTCATCGTGAGGTTTGGTCATGCAGCTTTAGGCTATTTTACTGTAACCAACAGAGAGCAACGGTTATGTGAGGAAGATACAATTAAACTTAAGTTAAAGTTAATTAAACTTAAGTTTAATTGTTAATTTGTGTCTATATCAACAAAGTTTTTGAACGTGGTTCCAAAAATAGGACAAATTTTGCAAATCAGCTCTTGACAGGTTTAGTGCTTGAGCCAAACAAATCACTCAAGTGAGTGACCTCGATTTTCAACCAGGACTTCCAAATAGTGAGCAAGAGGGAAGGTGAGGAAGAGGAAAGGAAGAAGGGAGGAAGGGAGGGAGGGAGAAAAAAAGGGGAGAAAATCATTTGAGTAGCTAAATGAAATTAGCAGCTTTAAAGAGCCTGAGGGCAAAGTGGAGTCGTGTCCCCCGTGGCTACGCTTTAGAGAAGGAGGGAATGAATTAAGCTTGACTGGCTCCTTCTCCACCACCACAACCTCCTCCTTTCTCCCTCACTCTTCTCTTGTTTTTACTAATATGAAGGATGAGATACAGGGAGGGGGAAGGGGGTAGATGAATGAGGGGTATAAAAGCAGTTGATGCAGGTGAGGACAGGCTGGAGCTCTTCTTTGCTGAACAACTTCCTGACTTCAAATGTTTTGCTGACTTATATTTTTAGATTCGGACTAAGAAAAGTGAAGAAAAAAAACCCTTATTTGTTCCTTCTCTTTCTCGTTAACCTTTTCTTTTTCTTCCCATCCGCTCCCATTTCCCTCTTTCCCTCTCTTATCACTATTGTTTTCCTTGATACCCTTTTTTTCTCTTCCTGCTGGGTGCGGGACATTTGGCCCCAGCTGTTGCTGCTTCTACAGCCAGGATTGAAGCATGAACCCTGGGGCATTCTCCAGCTCTGGCCCCCTGTCCTGGGCCATGTACCTGATGAGGAAAGGCCGAACAGGCAGCGGACTCTTTGGTAAAGCTAACTCTTCTTTGACACCTCATAGTCATCATCATCACCTGGCCTTGTTATGCCAGTTTTCTGCTTTTATTACATTCATCTCAATATTAATCAATGTTTTTGACATGTATTCCGTGTTGTGGTGTAGAATGCATGATCTTGAGCGTCTTGGTGTGATGATCTAGTAGTTTCTGAGCACTTCAACTGTGGGAATTCTAAACTGAGCTGCAGTGCTAAAATAAAGACTTTTCACATCAGCTTTAATCTTTGCACTATTCCATCATACTTTTCAAATGCAGTTTCTTGAATAGGCAGCTCTCTAATTCTTTGAGGGGTTCAAAGGATCCCAGATGTGTTGCAGGAGTTCTTTTGTGAATTCTAGTTGTTATTCTAAATGTGAGGTTAAAGGTCATTGAGGCATTTTAGGATTATATCAGGTTCTTCAGAGGGTTCTATATCATCTACACCCCAGTGGGTGTGAAGGAATTATAGGGACAATTCTTCACCTCATAATTTAAGTGTAATTCCAACATTCAAAGCCAATGCAGGAATAGCGTGACCTTTATGTATGAGGTGGAAGTTGTGCTTTCATGCAGGCCACCAGAGTTCAAAGCCTTTCACAGACCTGCAATTAACTTTGTTTTAGTAACCTAAACCTAATCCTAAACTTAACCAGGTGTCTCAGTTCCCAAACCTAACTATACTGTAATAGTTGCCATGTGCAGAAATTGTGAGAATTAGAAAGAGAATGCTGACACTGGAGCTAATTCAGAATCATCCAAAATTGACATCCTTGTCAAGCAATAGGGTTGATCTTTCAAGTACTTCCAGCGGTATATGATAATGTTCAGGGTTCTGGGGCTTTTTGCATCACTTCCAGGGTCCATAAAGGGATTTTAGTGATCCTGGTCTAATTTCTTACATATAGATTTGAATCTGATTTCAAGAGACAAACTTGAATGTCCAATAAGACTGTAAACTAAGGGTGTGGTTATACATATAGATGATTATATTAGCTTTTTATTTTCAATGCCTACAGGAAGAGTTTTGTTAAAATATATTTTATTATCATTATCTTCAAAAATATTCCCTGATATCCTTTCAGTATTTCATTCCTTCTTTTATTCTGTGGAAATGTTTATTGGATATATCTTCAGTTCGAAGAATCATTGTTTTTTATTTGATTGATCACATGATTTCCACTGTGGCTGATAATATGAAACAATGCTGGCATCAATAACTCTGATAGGCGATTGCATTGATTATGGATCAGAGGACACTGACCAGCTCATATTACGAGCCAGTCTGTGGGAGATGCTGGCTGAGTGTAATCCAACTCCTTACCCTCTCTCATTCCTTCGCCCTCCCTCCTCTGCTTCATTTGTGTCTTTATACGTCTGTACAGTATCTTAATTTTATTTCATCTGCTTTGCACACATATTTTGACATCAATGTCCAAGTATGAAAGGGCTTAAGGGGCTACATAGCAGGGATATTTTGGTCAAAACAGACAATCCAAACTTTTTTTTTTACTTGGCATTTATCTATAAAGTCAATTATTATACATTTTCAACTAAATATTTTCCAGGAAGCATCTTCAAAACTGTGCCTCAAATAACCACCAGTATGATGATACATGACTATATGAATAGCTATGAGCATCTAAACTCTTTCTATAGAATCTGTCTGTGCATTTGGCATAAGGCCCAAAACGTTCACAGAGACATAGTTTCAAAGCATCCTTCGGTGTTTGAATTATTTATAAGTGTGGTTCTATGAGGGATAAATGTCCAGTGTCAGATTTAATGAAACTAATTTTGATGAAATTGCAGAATGACCGAAGTGCTTTAGATGCAGGTTTAACATGTTGTGCTTGTAGGAAAGCTGGACTGAATACATGCAGGGGAATGCAAGGAAAAAATGGTCATTATTAGTCTGGTTTTGTTGTTCATCTTGTCTTTTCACACAATTAACAATAAGTGAAGTTTTTGCCATCTTGAGGCTTCAGTAAAAAAAAAAAAAAAGGACAAGCAGGCCCTCAATGAGGTGAGGTGAAAAATAGATATTTCCGAGGGCAAATCACGCACGTCCATCTCAGGCCGAGACGAGAGTGGAGGCATTTACATTTTTTATCATCCCCCCTTTGGCTACACAGGGATGGATGCAGAGGCAGACTGGCGTTTCCCTAAAACCCATCCGACAGCATGTTGATTTAACTCAAATCAAATCGACTGACTCCCAAAAGGGCCTTTCTGAAACAGGCAGGAACCTGAGATGCTGTTGGCCTTTAAACCTTTAATGTTGAGACAGTGTACGCTCGAATTGTATGATTCTTTTTATGAAAGATCTCTAATTTACTTCTTATATGAGAGCTATTCTGAAAAGTTAACATCCTTAAATTTAAAATTAGTATTAGGTACATATCTTTTCTGATATAACAAGAAGGGATTAAAAGTTGAAGCTTTTCACACAAGTTACACAAATAGTGCAACATGGCTTAGGACATCTTATCTATTTTTTTTAATAGGCATATTATAGTTTTACATATAGCATCTTCTTCCAAATCACTCTCAAGAAAACTACGGAAAGATCACATGCAATATTATCACTTATTATTGCTCCATATAATGATAAAATTAACAAATCAATATTTTGTGAATCACAATTCTTATTTCTGCATGAATACGTGGAATCAAAATAAAATTAAAATTAATTGTAAGTATTAAAACTTTTTTAAAAGATGCATAATTTTGTTCTACTAAATCATTATTTGAATCAGTGCTGAAAAGTGTGTTTTCATCATTTAAATAAATATCATATCTACATCGGTAAGGCATTTTTCAAATTCATCCACCACTAAGCTGTGTTTTATTTTTCTTAACCAGAAATTGAGACAAAAATGTCTGCCCTCTTAAAAAGTAATAAGGCAGATGACACAAAATGTGCCATAAATTAGAATTAAATTCAAATTCAGTCATAGAATCATAAGAAAAAATAGTAATTCAATAATATAAAAGATTTATTCCTAGAAATAACCTAATGATTATTTCTAATGATTACAACTGTACAAAACCATTAAAATAAACGACAAGACATAACACATTGATCAATATGAAAGAGTACAGAAGAAAATTAGATTTCATTGAAGCAAACTGCAGATGGTTTGTGATATTTAAATTGGTACGTGGCTCCAAATCATGCAGGACATGTTTGAAGTCATACATTAACTGTTTCTGTAGGTTATACAACAAAACTCCAATTTTTAAACGGAGTCTGGTTTGAGCGCTGATGTTCACTCAGATGGGCTTCAGGAGGAACCGAGTTCAAGAGTGAGATCACCTACTGCCCCCTATTGTCTATAACCGGTACTAACATCCTGGTTTGGAAGCTCTGCCTTTATTTCCATCTTATAAAATCACTGAGAGGAAATCAGAGAGCTGAGTTTTGGAGACTTCGAGCGGGTCGTGATAGTTTATTAAATTTTACTTTGTCATTTTATTATAGAGCAGTTTTATTAATCCACATCTGTCTGAAGGTTTTGGTCCACACTTTTATTTCCTTGTTACGTTTTTATGCACGCTGTATTCCAAAGATTTAAAAACATGGTCCTTTCTTATATCACAACGTTGTATTTGACTACATTCGAAGAGATGCAGTTAGTCTCTGGCGCTTCTTCTTCCCCCTTCTCTTTCTCCCCCCTAAACCCCGCCTCCTCTCGGACGGACATAGCGCTGATTGGTCAGTGACAGCCAGCGGCGAGCCTCTCCATTGGCTGAGCTGCTCTTTGCAAAGATGAGATGCAAATGCAGAGGTCTGCCGGTAAAAGCCTGGCGCTGTCAGCAGGGATGTCCATTCATCTGGAGGGGAAGGGAGAGAGACACAGCCGGGGAACGGAAAGAGAGCGCGGCTCGTTTTGTAGCGATGTACTCGGTGTAGGCTTTTAAAAACAGGATGGTGTAAAATAAAAAAATACTTCATGTTTTGTGAGTTTCCTTCCACTTTTAATGCCAAACGGGCGGAAGCTTTTCAGCTGCCATGAGTCAGAAGAAGCTTTGAAGACACATCACAAGTCGCAGAGTGACTTTTATTCCACACGGAAAACACAAGGAAAAAACAAACAAGCGGATTTTTTTCCACAAGAGTTGGAAATCTGCTTTGGAGATCGTTTTATTTCGGGCTTTTACGCAGTAATAAGGCTGAAATCCGGCGCGTCTAGACGGACCGCAACTGGGTAATTTTTCACGGACAGATAACAAGAAGTGGACAACGTGACAAGCAATCGACGAATATACAGAGAAACATCTGTTTATCGATTTCAAGACGAATCGGGAGGTTTATAGCGAAGATCGGCAAAGTTGTGGACTCACTGTGGCGCACAAATGGTGTTTCTGTGGGACGCGAAATACGGTAAAAGTCATTTCTTTACGAGTTTATGATATTCTTGTTGCTTTACATTAGATTCAGCGGGGTTTGTAAAAATGTAATGAGTGTAAAAAAAAACCCCAGAATCATCCATAAATTCCCTCCTCTCCGTTATTGTGCATCGGATTCTTGTAATTTCTTTATTCCAGTCAACATATGCGAGTCATCTTCTGACAGAAACAGGACAGACAGAACTGACTGTGTGTTTATGGTGTTGTGTTTATACATTTGATCCCAATAGCAAACAGCCTTATAATAATAAGGCTCAATTATGTTATGACTTGCCAAATATTAAATATTGGCTATTTAATATAAAGAACTTAAAGCACAAATATATGAAAAGGTTTTTAAACAAAAGGCTTTTCAACAAGTTTAAAATCATGTTAAAAGTTCCCCATGTTACGCTCACCCACATTTACACACTTTGATGCTCTGGTGATATTTAATGATTACTTATTATGTGATTAAAAGGCCATTATGGTGCCTTATAATGTATGTAAGGTGTGGTGTCACTTAAGTTATGGAGATTTCTAAGATTTTTATTTTCACTAAATAAAAACAATTGTGAAAGGTATCAAAATATATCTGGATATACCTTCATCTTTATCTACATAAGTTTGTTTTTTTAATCTTCTGTTTTTGCTTCTTTTCCCTAAATTCATCAGAATTTTTTAACATCAGCTCAAGAGACTTTTGGTCACAGAAACCAGACAACTTACAGTTGAATCTTTTTTTCTTCTTCTTTTTTTTTTAAAATGATGAGTTTCTGTTCAAGTGAGTACCACAAACTAAAATGATAGCTGCTGTTATAGCAGTTATATACATTCTGAAGGTTCAGCCTTTTGGTGCAGAGCCGACCCAGGACGGTGTAAGCATAATCTCTCAACCCCACTGCTTCCTTTACAAAGTCTAACTTCAAAAACAGGCACCTTGACAACTGCAGTAGAAGAGTGATATTAAAAGATTCAAGCAGCTGCAGCACAGCATCTAAAATTAAGGGAACAAACGGGGGAGGATATTTTAAACAGTCACAGTTTGGTTTCACTCTTGCAATTCCTTCCTCCATGGTGGCTTTAGTTTGCTGGTTCCTCTGCTCAGCTTTAAAACTGTGACTTTCCAGAGATGATACACCAGCCAGATCTAAGATTTCCTAAATATTGTTAGTCTCAGACCTCATATTTGACTCCAGATCTCAACAAGATTTAATGTGGCTTTGTGCCTCTGGGCGACCCCTCAGTGAAGTTGCAGTATGGTAGCAGTGGGAGGGTCTCAAACTGTAAACTAAACTCCAAACCGCCAGCATGTGGCTTCAATTGTGGCTTGGCTGACTGACAAACCGACAAGAGCCACTGACGCTGCTCATTTATCAGATTCTCTCTGTTCATTCACGTTTCTCGCCAGTTGTGCAGCTCTCTTCAAGAAGAAGGGAAGAGGGGACGGTTGCAGGAGTGTTGCTGCTGTCTTTAGTTTCATGACTTCACGCTCTGGCATTCAAGTGACCACAGTGTGTGACATCATGCTCTGTATACGTGTGTGTGTGTGTCACTAAGTCTTCAACGGTTTCATCTGTGCGGTTGTGTTTATGTCTGATTTCATAGATCCGCTTTCTTTCTGTTGAAGTGATTTTTCAGACTTTTGCCCATCCAGCTCTCAAGCTTATATGTCACAGAAGTCCTTCAATAGAACTTAATAAATTTTTTGAGCAATTAAAGTTGTCTGTTTGTGTGATCACTGTGCAGACAGAGGTATAAATCTACCAGATTTGCAGGAAAACGGGCTGTATGTAGGTCTGAAGCTCACATTTACTTTAATTTTCTCCATTAATCATTATTCTTTTGCTGAGAAATACAAAGCCAGTCCAAAATGATGTCATCAAATCTTCAAATACGCCAAAACCCAAAGACATTTAATTTATTATAGAAAAAACTGAAAATTAAAAAAATTAATTGTCAAAAATTAAATTAATTAACTATTCATTGTATGTTTCTCCTCCTCTGATATTTGTTGACCCTACACCTCCAATATGGAGATATTTATTGCAGCATTAAAAGGAAAATGAACTCAACCAACCTCATCTATCCTCTCTCAGACCCAGCCCCTGGCCGGCGTTACACCCCCCCCTCCACCACCCTCGCCTCAGGGGGGAAGATGGCTGAGGCCCTGCCCCTGGGTGCCCAGGAGGCCGGAGGCGGGGCCGCACTGGTGGGCAAATTGCGCATGGCTGACCGCGGCATGGTGGAGGTACTAAATATATACAGTCTTTGAATTTGTTCATGAGGGTCACTAAATCTAAAAGTCTAAAAACACAGCTCACAGTTGAGTTCAGAGAGTAACTGTGATGTTTCTTTTTCAGGTGATCTCAGATCATCCAGGTGAGCTGGTGAAGACAGACAGTCCCAACTTCCTCTGCTCTGTGCTGCCCACACACTGGAGGTGTAACAAGACGCTGCCCATTGCTTTTAAGGTGTGTATGTTACACTTCTACTCCACTGCATTTCATCGAAAGCTACTAGTTACTTTACATATCAAGATTTACATACAAAATTTATGATCAACAAATAAAATACAGATTAAACAACAAGTAATTAAAATCATCAGTAATAATCTAATAACATAATAGTCATATAATACTCTGAACAAAGTCACTCTGTAAACTCACTCTGTAAATATTATCTTTAATTTAAGTAAAGGATCTGAAAAATTCATCCACCACTGCAAAAAATACATGTACCAAAGTTCATTCATTCATACATTCCCTTCTTCTGCTGTTAAATCTTTAGTCTATAAATTGTTCTCAAACATCTTAAATTTACGATAAAGAAAAACGGCAAATCCTCACGTTTGAGAAGCTGGAATTGGTGAAGCTTTCACATTTTTGCTTTGTAACTTAAATAATGATCAAAAAGCATAATCATAGTAATTCAAGTGTTATTTATGTCAATTGACTAATTGTGAATCCAATTATTTCAGCGCTAATGTGGGCTAATGGAGCCGTCTGTGAAGCAAAATGACAGTTAAATGAAGAGTTAATTATTTTTTTCACTTAACAGAGTGAGAGAGAGGATGTTTACGCATAATTATCCAGATTAAATTTAAAATGTTGTCCCTCAGCATCAAAACGCAGCTGTCCTATAAAAACTGTTTTTCTGCTCTGTGACAAAGTACTTTTCAGATAATTTGCTGGGATTTTAAATGGTTTATTTTACTTAACAGCCTGATTTTTGTTGCATTTGAACATGCAACAATTTTGATTTCGATTTCCTCTCATGTAAATTTGCCAAATTAGAGTGTGTTATACTATATTTATATGAGAAAAACAGAATAATTTGATCCATCCATCTCGAGTGTTGTTACAGAATGCTGGGTTAATTTTCTTCGCAGTGTATTCCCTCATGCATCGATGTGTGTGGATGCAGACGGCTTTCCTGCACTTTGAGACAAAATGCATTTGTGGAAAAGCAGCTTTTAGCCACAGAACACACAACTGATTGATTTATCGAGTTTTATGCATTAGCGTTCGCACATGCCTCTGTGTGTGTGAGAGTGGGAGTTTGATGCATTATGCATCATTATGGAGTGTCATGAGCGGATGTCACTGCCTTTTACTGATAATGGATGACTGATATGATGCACACATACTGTACACACATATATAGTATAGAGATATTCACACGCAAACATAAATTTCACGCAATGTTGCATACATAACAACACACACTATACTGTAGGTCTGTCTGTGTGTGTGTGTGTGTTCCGTCCTCCTCTCTTCTTCGGCGTAAACTATGTGCAGGCCAAGACCCATTTTTTTTCAGTGAGTCACTTCTGCTTTACGATTACAGAAGATTTTTATCCAATCACATTTCATCACAGACTTCAATCAATACTGTCATTGGTGGATTATTGAAACATATTTCACATCAAATATCAAGGCCGCTTAGTTGATAAACAACAGATGTAGACCAATATTATTACCTGGAAAACAATGCTTTTGTTTGATTTTAAAGGGGAGTTATGAGGACATTTTTAAGGGGGAAATCAAGGTTAAACTGAGTTAAACAGTTATCATGGGCTGTGGTTACTGGCTTGGAAAGCTCTCTCTATAAGAGTAACTGTCCATTGTACAGTATCTGCTGTGGTCATTTGCACACTGATGGTTCGGTGTGATTAGCGACAATATGGAAATCGGCTTCCCCGGCTCTGTATTTGTGTTGGTGTGGAGGAGTAGAATGTGCTCTCTAGTGCACCGAGTGTCCCTCATTTCCATTTACGCAGGTGTTTTGAAAGAGTTTCATTATCAATAGGGAATATCATTTACCTTTTATTTCATCATTTGCATCTTTTATTTGACATTAGCTTGAATCGGCTAAAGCTGTTTTATTATTACCTTTAAGGGTAATAATACGGACCCAACGATCAGATAGAAAACATCTGCAAACATTTTATGTCCACCTTCATTTACTTTGGATCCAGCAGGATATATAAACATGAGCAAAACTTATTATTGTCTGATGGTTAGGGGCCCAGTGCAGTTGACCAACTGTGTATATATTTAATACTCATTAGGTTTAGTGTTTGTTGTGATGAATCCAAATAATGTTAATAACCTGTATTGTTGGAGAGTACTGATAAGTTAGCATCAGTACGCTAGTTAACACTGCTTGTAAGTTTGCACCAAAGATTGTCTCTTAGTCAGATATCTGTGGTGGATGTTGTGATGAGAGGTCATGTGACCTTCTCAAAATGTGGACATGTGTTCCCAGGTTTGAGAAATGTACAGCAGGCTGTGTGAGCCAATCAGGGCCAAGACTTTTGTTTGCTATGGCATTGGAAATCCATGAATCTGCTCTTTCTTCAGCTATCAGTACATTATTATACATTAGGGCTCCGAAGGTCCCACCAACATGGTTTCCTTTATCCCAGGAACACTGACACTCCATTTGATACGTATTTAAAAACATGGTACAATCTGAAAAACTCTACTATTTTAAACTGGTAATCAGAAGCTTAAAGAGAAATTGCCCAGGGCACCAAAACATTCCCAAATAGCTATATGAGCTTATAGTGGTCAAACAGAAGACCTTTTCTTTATAGACATTTATGAGACATACATCTAAAACTTCATCTTCTCTCCTCCTTTCTCCTGTCATGTCACCAGGTGGTTGCCCTAGGCGACATCCCCGATGGCACCCTGGTGACGGTGATGGCGGGAAATGATGAGAACTACTCAGCTGAGCTTCGCAACGCCACAGCCGCCATCAAGAACCAAGTGGCCAGATTCAACGACCTGCGCTTTGTTGGCCGCAGTGGAAGAGGTAATAACGCACAAATAATGAAAATATGAAGGCAGATTGTTGCCATGATGGTGTAAATATGAGCCATAGTGGCATCTAATATTAGTGAGAACAGTTTTGTGCTTTAAAATCTCACACTGGATGAAATCTAATGGGTGTAAATAGCTTTCCACAAGCACACAACACAGCATGGAAAAATTAGGGGAAGTACATGTGAATAAAAACAGTATTCACCTAACTTCCTCTTCACACTGCATTCAACGTCTACCTCACTCTGCCGCCCCCTCTCTCTCTCCTTTCTCTCTGTCTTTAACGGACACACCAGACCACAGTTACTCTAAATCAGTCACAGGCAAATGTCCCAACTTATCTATTTAAAACACCAGACCTGTGTACACAAGCTCTGCTAACACTCACACATTCTTACACATAAACGAATGACAAGCGCTCCCCCCAGCTGAATGGAAATATGGGAATAACTGTCAATATTTGAAAGATTCCACAGCCCTGCTTTTGAAAAATGAGCATATTTATAATTCATGCGCACTATAATTCAAATGAAGAAAGTTGAGGAGTAGAAATTTGTTTTCATGCAAATTTAACTGCACAAAGTACAATGAGGTTCACTCTCCCAGCATCACTCTATCAGACGAGTATTTTAAGTTAAAAAACGTGTTGGTTTTTTAACAGCTGGATCAGTGTGGTCAATGCAGGAAACCCACACCTGATGCTTTGAGATTCATGTATCATCTCTGTAATTAATAACTATATGTTTTCATTTTATCTGCATCATTTTTAATATGTGTTTTTTTATATCCCCCAACTAAGGCCCACTATTATCATGTTACAATAATAACATCTGGAAGTGGAATCTAAAATGTCTCCAAACTATTTTTAATGGAAACTTATACATTCATGCTATTCTTTTTTTTTTGGTTTTGTGGTTTGTAGTTCCATTTTGTGTAATTTCCTGTTGTGTTAGCAAGAGTCTACAGCCATGCTAGCAGCTCTATGAGGTTGCGTAGGAACAGCTTTGAGCTAACAACAACATGCTAACATACTCCTGTTTAGCAGGTAGAATGTTCACCAGATCGGGCATGCTAGCATGCTAACGTTTTTTAATTAGGAATAAGCACAAAGTACAGCTAAAGCTGATGGGAATGTCATTGGTTTTGCAGGTATTTGGTGATTTTTGTCAAATTCAAATTTTTACCTGATGATGAAAAGTCAGAGGATCACTAAAGTTATTATTGTTCATCCTGAGAGAAACATGAACATCTGAATTGAATGACAATCCATCCAGTAGTTGTACCAAAATGGTGGACTCACAAGATCTAGGCCGTAGAGTCTTGCCACTACTGACACAAAATACAGAAAGACCAATAGACCAACTGTACCTTAACCTGAAGGTTGTAGTACTGTATCTTTAAAAGATGAGGCTGGTGATACTCTAAATTTCCAAACCAACAATGTGTTAGTCTGTCACTCAAATATTTTTACTTCCATGCCAGGTGCAAACCTATAAAAATGCCCCACAAACATATCATTTAATTTTCACAAAGGCTCAGTAATTTCCCTAAAACAGCTGTAGTTTTTTATCAAACATTACTCAAACAGGAATGCATTTGTTGGGGACTATTTCCAACAGTGGATTAATCTATATTTGTTGGTCTTGTTGGTCTGATCTGTAGAAAACTGTGAATACTTTGATGGCTTAGTGTATTGTATGATAACGAACCACATGCTGAGTAGAGTTTCTCCACCTTAAACCTCTAAAATGTCATTAACTGTCATTGTGGGAAGTGGTTAGTTTGGTTGCCAACAGCAATGAGTGGTTTAGTGGTTTGACGAGCGGTTTCTGTGTGTGGGTGGCAAAGTTCTCAAACTTAGTCATCATTAGTCAGTATTCCCTGTTCTGCAGAGGCACTTTTTACAACACACAGAGATGCTCATGACTTGTGCAGTATTGCAGCGTTTATGACCATGTAGAGCTGCTCGTGGATTTGCGTAAGAGTCTGATTTTCACTTTGAAGTTGATGACTTGCATTCAGTTTGTGAGTTAAGAAGCGGATGCTGCACTTTTAATAGTTTTATGAAGTCCTCCTCTTGAAATCAGTCTACTGAAGCTCATTTAGTGTTGTTTTAAGGGGAAACCTTTTGTTATAACATCCCCAAATCTGAAAATGTTCTTCTATAAACTCACCTCTGATGCTTTAAAACATCAAAATATCATCAGTGATTTTACAAGAGGTTGATGATATAAAAAAAACAATAGATTGTTTCCAACAATTTACTTTAAATCCTAAATCCATTAAATCCACAAATCAAATACTGTGTATGCAAACACACATATATAGACATCAAGACAAAACAAAGCAAAAAAAAAGTAGTACAGTGAATGAATGATCTATTTTGACTGTGACTAAAACACATCGTGGTGATAAACTAACAGTTGAAAATTCTGTCTCTTCAAACTTCAAATGGATCTGTTGCTCAAACAAAACCTCCAGGGTCATATTTCCTCATTTCATCACTACCTGAAGCAGCTCGCCTCCACCACCGCACTCTTTTGTGTTTTCACTCTGAACAACACAGCAATTATCAAGCACCTGCATTTGTCTATTTGTCAGGTGATTTTGTGATCCTACAGTTCAGCAGAGTTACCGTTCACCTGGGACAGTGTCACGAGTGAAAGTATTGAGTTTATTTTGAAACATGTCATGTTGCAAAAAATGAGACTGCATGTTGCAAACTTGGTGAGACAGGCTCCGGGTTAACTGGTACTGTGGAATCAGCAACAAACAAGCTACAGAAATAGAAAATAACACTCCTACACGAGTGAGGATGTAAAGTAAATTGCAGAAAAGAAACTTGTCAACAGGTGATGCAACACCTACCATCTCATGTGTGTTTCTTTCATATGATGGTTCAGCCTACTAGCACTATACCACTTTATATCTCTCTTCTAGTTCCTCTTTTAAACAGGACTGTCCTCTTTCTCTTTCACAATATCTGATTCTGTGTAAACACACACAGACACAACCACTTTGTTATTCCGGGAACACACACACATTGCTTTGTTGAAAACAGTGTAAATAAGAGATTCTGTCTGATTGGCTTATTGTGAGAAAAACTGGAGGAACCACAAGTTAGCAAGCCTTGACACGATGCGCACACACACACATACACACACACAAACTCACCTCATGTGTGAAGTCCGCTCTTATCTACAGAGAGTGAGAGAGACATAGGGGGTGATTAGAGAGAAAGTCCCGGAAAACACTGTTGTCAAGACACACACTCGTCTTTTAGTAATCTGTAATGTGTGTGTGTGTGTATGTGTGTGTGTGAGATGCCACCGGATGGCTGATAGACACAACAGACACAAAGACCTCAGCTGTTCTCTCCCTCCTCCTGTCTCTATCAGCCAAAATCTCTCACTGTAAACTCTCTCTCTGTAAACAACCTGCACAAAAACACGCATGTTTCTCCAGACTCTATACAATTTATACCACACAGTTTATTTGTTTATACACAGCGATGTATACAGAATACACTGTGTATAGAGCAGAGTATACAGTATAGGTATGCTGTTTGTATGTGTATAAGGACAGAGAAAGGAGAGAGAGGGGAGGTTTTAGATGATAAAACACCCTCTAGTGGCCATCAGTATGGCACAGTGTCAAGTTATGCCAATCAGGTGTGGTTTACACATTAATTTGCCAAAAAAAAAGCAGATTAAACATCAAAAACAATAGAGAGTAGACTTTAAGATGACTCAATTCGTCTGTTTCTATAGTTGAATAGTTGTATGACTCATCAGCATGTACCAGCCCAATACCTCGGATTTGCTCTCATTGGACGACTCAGCACCTCCTGATTATTGCTCAGTGCAGAAAGCAGTGAAGGATCGTGGAGAGAAGTAGATCTGATTTAATTTTAATCTTTAGTTTTACCCACTTTAATTATACTTTAATGTCTTCACGTACTTTGTGGTATAAAGTGATGAGGCCTTAAGTATGGTTGAGACATGTTTGAGAAACAGATGAATGAGTTTTAAGGTCTATCGTGCAGGGAAACACTGCACTGTGTTTAGTTTTTTCATTTTCCGTCAGTATGATTGTGAGGTAAACAGTAGAAATGTGTTTGATTGGCCAAGGCAGCGTCTTCCTGGATGATCGCTCAAATGTTTTGCCGGAAAACCCTTTATTTCCCCCTGACCCTCCTGCTTTGGTCCCTGTGACTGGCACCTATTTAAATAAATGAAAGGTTGCCTGTTGTTAAAGCTGGTCTGAATGCAGTCTGATGAGATGTAACCGCCGTGTTTACGTTCATTCTTTCATAGAGAGCGTGAGTTGCTAAAGGTTTGCAGTGAAGATGGCTTTTACACATGTATGTTACTGAATAGGAGAAGAAAACTTCCACTTTCAGCCTGTTCAATGTTGTCTTCACTGGCAACAATCTCCACTTATAGCATCAGAAACTTGGCATCCACTGGTGTAACTAAGAGCCAGGCACATAGCTTCCATGGGTATTTAGCTGTAGCTTATCGTGGATGTGGAGGAAGGGTGGATGGGCAGCATGTCATGACAGACCTGTAGTAAATGTTTGCTTTTTTATTAACCATAACCACAATCTTTTTCTAAAGATGCCTAACTTTTACCATGCATTAACCATAATTTATCTGGCATAACCACAATATTTCCATAACTTATCCATACAGTACTTGCCATGCAGATATTGAAAAACATAATGGTATAAACAGGGGCACCTTCACAAAGTTCAGGGTTTTGCAGACATGATTCGCATCATAACTGCTACCTTAATATACGGCCTGCACTCTATATAAGCTTCCTCTTATATGAAACGAGCAAAATAATATTCCAGCCACATTGAGCTATAACACAAGCTTCCACAGTTTGACAATAAATTTAGTTTTTTGGTCCATGTATGCAAATCATGTGGACTCTGATGTTTGTGTGGAGAGGAAGCTGTACACCGTTAACCAGGCGACTGTTGCTATCTTTCAAAGCTGTTGCTGTGACAGGTTTTTCCACTTGTTGTTCTTTGTCAGTGTCATTAATAATTTAATAAATCCTTTCATAAAGTATGACAGAATTTCATAAATGATCAGTGTTCTCAAGAGTAATGAAAAAGGGAAACGCTCAGAGACAGAGAAACACACAGGAAGTGAGAGAAGTGAGAGTAACACCTGGCATCACCCACATGTGTCTGCTGTTTGTGTGGCATCAGACTGTCTGCATGTGGTAACTCTACCTCGGCCTTGGCACACAACTACAGTGGTGGTCTGCACGTGTGTGAGTGTGTGTGTTTGCAGCAAGCATAGTGTTGAGTGATTGCTACTTCCAAAGCTGAGGCTGGCAGCAACCCTCAACAGGCACACACACACACACACACACACACACACACACACACACACACACACACACACACACACACACACACACACACAAATAGTCCTATAATGTGTAGTACAAACATTTGGTACCGTGAACATTTATTTGTTCTCAGATATAACTGGGGTTCAACTGACACTAGTTTTTATGGTTGATATTTTTGGATTATACCATGGTCAAATAAAACTCTTGTTTCTGATTGGCTGGCAAGTGTTCCTTAAAACTGCAAGTGCTGCAAGTAGCCACAGCAACAGTACTGATAAAAGATTCTCACATTAGCTAAAAGAAATGAAAAACTAATAATTTCATTTATAATTTTTATTCATTTGACAAGTGGCCATGTTAGAATGTTAAAATGTAATTAGTTTACCATGGTCTTTCTCTTTCTTTCTTTCTTTCTTTTTATGTGTGTGCATTTGTATCTGGTTTTCAGTTTATTCCTGTCTGGAGGTCCATGACTTATATGTCTTACATGCATTAAGCCGACCAAGAGGATATTTGGGCAGAACAGGAAGGAGGGAGGAGAGAGGAGAGAAAAAGATGCTAATACTAATGAACACTTTTTTTCTTTTTCCGCCCTTTTTTAAAATTCCTTTTTCTTTCTCTCATTTTCTAATCATCTATCCTCTCCCGTTGTCTTCCTCTCCTTTTCTCTCCAGGGAAGAGTTTCACTCTGACCATCACAGTGTTCACCAACCCTCCTCAGGTGGCCACGTACCAGAGAGCCATTAAAATCACAGTGGATGGTCCGAGAGAGCCACGACGTGAGTGACACTGACACACAAGGGTTGACATTTTTCTTCCTCTGCAAATATTAACACATGGAGTCCCACAGGGTTCAATATTGGGTCCCATCTCATTCTCCATTCACATTGATCCACTTGAACACAACAACCCACAAATGCAGCAAACATTTTCAGTGTTACTCCAGTAGCATGGAAAATTCTCTAAAGCTGCATCGCTGATCTGAATCAATGTCATTGTTAGTATGCCACTCTTTGAGAAAACCCAACCGCCATAATTACGTTCAATAACAACATTTTATTATATCTTATTCCAATGTTTTGAAAATATTCTCTTCCTATGGTATCGTATAAACTAGGATTTAGGTATAGATAAACTGTATAGAACTGTATATAATGTATATAACATATTCTGTCCATACTGCACATATTCTATTTATATATATTCCACTGTATATATGTACATACTCCGCACTTACTGCTTCTTGCACTTCTGGTTAGATGCTAACTGCATTTCGTTGTCTCTGTACTTGTACTCTGCACAATGACAATAAAGTTGAATCTAATCTAATCTAATCTAATATGGTTAGGCGACACTTACAGTTGTTTAAATGAAATCACAATTAAATTTAGGATTAATTAAAAGTCAAACATTAATTGGGCACACAACTTCTTGTATTGCACTGGCCATAAATCATCAAATATGGATGTAATTCTTAGGTACAGTAGGTTGCAATACATTGTCGATTGCAGCAGGTCAACAATCTCAAAAGACATGTGGATTACAGCAACATTTTCATGTTACTTCCAAAAACTAATTAGCCAAATTAAACTAATAATTAGTCTAATTTTATAATGTTAGTCTGTATTTGCTGGAGTCTAGTTAGGAGTTAGTATTTTAATGTCTTGTAATTTTGAATTTTGAGGAATACATTGTAGTATGCTGCCATAGATAGAAGGTGACAGATGGTATTCAGACAATTCAAAGCCATATTAGAGAATGTAGCACCTTGTGAATTCAATGCCAACCCTCATTGCCAGATACTTTTTAATTAACCATAACCACAATCTTTCCCTAACCTGAACCGTACTGTAGTTAATGTGCAAATATTAAAAGCAAGAATATAAAGTATGTTGGCTGTAAATGGATGTAATGTGGGGTTTTGCAGAGTCATTCAATATCAACATTCTTGTCTGATGATATGTGCAGCAAGGGACAGTGCAATGCAATCAATACAAGATTCACGTAACATTTGTTCTTTATTTACTATTTATGAACCCCTTCTTATGTTGCATTCTTGCCTCATAAAGTTGGAACATGATAGTTGTGCAGCAGTTTTATTTATGTGCAGACAGAATTGCATCATTTGGATCTAATGTTTTTATTTGATCGCATAAAGTTGAATTTAATATCTGTCATATTGTTGAATTAAGGTCTAACTAACTAGATACCCAGTGAGGATATGCCTCTAATCTCAACAGACAAACTCTGTGACGAGTGAGTCAATAAGGAACCTGATGCAACACTGGGAGAGTTCCTCTCTCACTCAGTGTGATGAAACATGGGGATTTCTGCTGGCAAATGAGAGCAGGACGAAGAGAAAGACAAGATTTTGTTTTGCTAATAAACTTCGATATATGTCATGAATAATTATCATTCATGTTAAATGGAACTGAAGTGAATCGAGCGACACTGGTCAGAGGAGTCAGTGAGGTGATGCAAAGAGAGGAAGACTCCTGCCAGGTCTGCTCAGCTGTGAATAACCATCACTCGTCTCTAACCCGCCCACACACACACACACACACACACACGCACAGACACACACACACATACACACTTCCCCCATTGGGAGGAAGTGCCTGTAACTGGAGCTCAGTCTCAGTGCTTTGAAGTGCAGCCAACACCACAGACAGCGTGACAGAGCACCACACACACACAGCCAGACCCCTATGCGGCGCCCGTTAGATTCCTGAGTGCAAAAGCAGACAGAGTGTGTTAATAATGTCAGGACATTGTTATAGCCTGGGTTGGGTGTAATCCCTGGATTATGTAATCAGATTTCAAGCATGAAGTAATCTGATGACAAATCACCTCTAGATATCTTTGTGCTGCACACTTCGACAGGTAATTTTCAACTGAAGTTGCAGTAACTTAGTGCGACAGAGCAGATTATTTAAATGAGACCATCGGGAATCATGACAGTTTTGGTGTCATCTCTCTCTCTCAGGTCATCGTCAGAAGATGGACGAGGTCAAACCCGGCTCTCTGGCCTTCTCTGAGAGGCTAACGGAGCTGGAACATCTGCGACGGAGCTCGATGAGGGTGACGCCTCCTCACCACCATCATCACCATCAACCCTCTGCCAACGCCCGCCAATCTGCAACGCTCAACTCTGCCACCTTCTCCAGCCCCACGCACACTCAGATAACTGCTGGTAAGAGCACTAAACTGATTTGCGTCTAATCAGGATTAATCAAGAAAAGAAATTGAGGAGCAGCAAACAACAGAATTCAGTCTTCTTGCCTTCCAAGACCAACTGTATTCTGTATTCTTATGTTGTATGTGTCACGTCATTTCCTCTAGGTAGCCAAACTCAACGTAAGTCAAGTTTAATTTGAGGCAGGGAAGTGGCACTTATTAGTGTCACTTCCCTGTTACCCCTGTGAGGTTTAATTCGGTTAATTCTTCGAGTCATGTAGCTTTCATACTGTGTGGAAAACATGAACGGTCATTGTTTTTATTAAAAGAGAAATTTATTTTTCACTCCAATTCCAAACTTGAAGAAAATCTCCTCTTTGCCCTCTTTTCAGAATCTGACTTCATTTTGAGGACTAAGGATTAATCAGACCACACTGTGTGGTGATGTCATTAGACTACATGTGTGCTCAGTGTGTAATGAGCTATAGTTGGTGAGGCAGTTCAGCCATCGTTTCTCTGGAAGAAACTCTTGCTCACAGCTGTGCAAGTGACATTTTTTGAATTCAACATGTATTTGTCACTTCTTGCTTCGTGACAACACCCCATAAGTTATCGTGCATGACCAATTCATTAAAGCAAATGATTCAACAGTGTCTCTAGTAGTCAGTTAGTTCACACTGCAGGACTTCAGGGTATCATCCATGCTGACAGTGTTTAGTGTCTTAACCTCCTTTAAGGAATAGTTCAACAGTCAACTCAACAGTTTGTTTAGCTTAACATAAAGACATGAAGTTGTGCTTTTACAAGGGGTAATATGCGCGACTATTTATTGGCCGGTAGTGACGGCTTACTTTATAGATTAAATGTAAAGATGATATGACATTTTAATTTTAATCCCTAATGTTGGCACAGATGCCCCAATGCTTAGTTCAAGTCCCTCTCTGCAACCAGAGGGGGAAAAGTGAACCTTTAACAATGTGTGAAAGAGGTTTTGATTTTCTGTGGGAGAAGAAAAATACTGAATCCAACATCATTCACAGCATCTAAAAACATTCAAAAACAATATACTGCATGTGAGTATGTGCACGTGTGTGTTCGTTTCCCAAACATGTGCATTCATCTTGCATCAAACCTCATTGTTCCTCCTTGTGGTTTTGGTGAGATCCATTGTGGTCTGTGTGTGTGTGCACATGTGTGTGCGTGTACCTGTGAGAATGTGTGTTGCGGTTGCTGGGAATACTATGTGGCTCAAAAAGATGTTTCTGTTCCCCTTCGGCCCTCAGTGGTAGTGACGCTGTATGTGTGTGTTTACACACTTTTTTCTTCTTGTGTGTGCATTTGCATGCGTGTGTGTCTGTGAGTGAGGAAGCAAGGTATGCATTAAGGAGGAAATGAGAGTCAGCTGGCAGGAAGTTCTACTGTTGAGAAAAAAAATTAAAAGCATACATATAACTGTCAGAATTTGGACAAAAGAAAATTCTAAAAAAGATTTCAGATTTACTTTAAAGCATGCTCGACCACAGGGTATGATGCAAGCTCTGTTGTCCATGCACATGCTCGGTTGAGGAGCCAAATCATGTCATCATAGGTTCAACATACATGATTGTGCAGTGACACAAAGTCACGGTCAAACTACTCTCACACTTCAGGAACTTCAAAACAGATCAAATACACATGTAGATCAAAAGAACAAATAGAGAGAAAAAAAATAGGATCAAGTAAGATTCCTTTTAGAAAGTTTTTTTAATATTAATTAATCCAAGATGCAGGCTCTCTAAATTAACCAGAAATGAGGCTACCATGTGAAAAACAGCCAAAATACAATATAATTAATGCATGCATTATATGTGATATAGGTCTATGATATATGATATAATAAACCTCAAAATATTCAAACACAAAAGTTAGAGGGCCTCAAAAAAGTGGCCATTAGAGAAACTGCAGCGAGCAAGTGCTTGCAGCGTGGACCATATCACACTTACAACTACAAGTAAGCAGTACATAACATTTAGTATGAACTTATGAAAATGCACTTGTATAATTGCCTGATCCTGATCTCCAACTGTAGCCCTGGATTATCCGTCTCTTTGCATTTAAAGGAAGCTACTACATTTGCAGGTTTCACAAACATGTTTTGCAACTGAAAATCATCTATTCTTTAGTCTGGCAAAGGAGCTGAGACGTTAAGCAAATAGAAAATGTAAAGTAGTGGTAAGAGACAAAAGACCGACACACTTTAGTTGTAGACTGAGGGAAAGAGAAACGGAGAGGTAGCTCTCAGTGCTTCCTGCTTTCTGTTTTTCTAATCCCTCTAAAAATTAAAAAAAAATTAACAGGAAACCGTTATGAAGCCACTCTTTTTCTTTCTCTTCCCCTTCTTTCCTTTCCTCTCTCCATCATCACCCCCCCCCCCCCCCCCGAGCTTTCATTTCTCTTTTAAAAATCTTCCCTTCTTTCACTTCTCAAAATGTCCTAACTGTGAGTAATAGATACTGTATAATAATGTAATGTAATGTCAGTGTGTGTGTGTACAAAAGTGTTCACATGCATGTGTTGTGGTACTTTGGTCTGCATGTGTGGCAGTGCAGTAAAAGCCTATGTTCCCTCTGCTGCCAAACCACTTACAGCTTATAACAGATGTGAAATAGACAAAGCTTAATTGCCTTGTTAAGACATAATAAAACACACTTTTTATTTAATATTCCGGCTCTACAGTGTTTTCGCTCACAGCTCATACCTGACTATCTCACTGTTCTGTCGCTTCGCCTCTCTCCTGTCCCCGCCTGCTGTGTCAAGGTTGCCTTCCAGGCACAATCCAGTCAGTTATAGGGCCACTGGCTCCACGGCTAACTGAGATAACCGTACCTATATTGGCGGTTACTCTGGTGATATACTGCCTCCTACATTTTTGGAACTGCTTTCAAATTCTGGCCATATATTACAAGTTACCCCTTTAAGACCTTTATCATTTCAGCTGAGTCATGCCACTCATTAACCTGGGGCCATGCATCGTTCCAGCAGAGGAATACTGTGCACGATGCACAAAGAGGGGAGAGACATGGAGTTAATAGGGGCCCACAAGCTAAGTTTTGTCTCAGATCTCCCGGCAGATTAATTCAGCCATGACAATAACATGTGCCTCCTGTAACAAATACAAAGTTAGCAGCCACTTGTTGACTCTTTAAATGAAACCACCCCTTGCTCTGTATTTGTTACACAGCGTGGGGTGCCACATAGCCTGACCTAATACATCTGGATAGCTGTCTCCAGCTCTTCATGAGCTTGAAGTGAGTTGAGTTTTTAATTGTTTATTTAGCTAAATAAGTAGACCTCCTCCCATGAACAAACATTAAATCCTTCAGTTTAACTGGAAAATTCAAATCACCAGTTTGGATAGGTGGTTTTTGCAAGGAACCACAGCTTCAATGAACCTTTTGTTTTTCTAATCTGAATATTTGGATGACATAAAATAAATATAATTGGAGTCACACGATTTCTGACATATTTTAGCCGACCATAAAACACCACAGAAATATCATTCTGTGTGTTCTAGTTCTATTTCCAAGCAGCCAGCCGGCTATGACTCTTGCACCACATTAGTGCTCCCTGCCAGGGGAGAGAAGCCAGGAAAGGAGGGGGCTTGGCACGGGGCCTGGGCTTCACCACCACACACACACGCACGTCAATGATGCTTGGGAGAGCTCTTGGCTAGACTTGAAAAGCCTTCATTGACGTCTTGGCTGCTGTGTACAATTTGCCTCCTCATCTGTCTGCACACACACGCGCACACACACAACTACAAACACACACATATACTGCACAGTCTTGTCTGCAAGCCTGTGGGTGATCAGTACCATTTATTAGACTGTGGGGAAAAAGACTGGATTGAAAAAAAGAACATACACATACACATGCACGCACACACACACAGCCCCCCGCCCCTCATCCGTCCGCCCCCACACTAAGTTAATTGCTTCCTCTCCTCCATCTCTCTTTCTTCTTTTCCTACGACTATCAACAGCTTCTGCTTCTGTCTCAAGACCGAATTTATTCAAATCAGCATTTATTCAAACAGGACATTCTGCACATGCTCATGCAATTCAATATGTTGTAAATAAAAATCATTTCACGTTAAAGCTGAGATAGTTTCTGGACCAAAACAAACAAACTCAACGTTCACTTTCTCTCTTTTTTGAGCTTATCCCGTGTCTTTTTTTGACGAATGGAACTTGCTAAGGTGTCGTCATGTGACTTCACGTCATGTAATTAGAGGTAGTCGTGTGCTCAATTGATAGATCACGTGACACCTCAGTAGGTTTGGCTGAAGAAGCCATGGGGTACAGTCAATTTTACCACAGATATGTGGTAAAATAAATGAGTTGTAATAAATTTGAATTATCCTTTTAAAAAATGTAAGACGCGTTCCACTGATTTTACACATTAAGTTCAGTTTACTGGTCATGAGGAGCACTCAGTTGTACAATATCTTTTGTGTCTCTGGAGGAGCGTTTTAAAGGTTGATGTCTGGAAAAAGTATGCTTTTAGGGGACAGAGGGTCTAATAAAAGACACTTTTTGAATTGCATTATGGGAATTGAAGTAATTTCTAAAGTAACCTTTTAGGAAATAAAGATGTCTCAACAGGAAACTCTCTCATCAACATTCAACTTGCTCTGATCAAAACCTTCTGCTTTAGAGCTCTGAAGGTTTCAATGTTTAATCTCCTTTTTCCTCTCTATCAGATTCCAGACAGATGCAGTCGTCTCCATCTTGGTCTTACGACCAATCGTATCCCTACCTTGGCCAGATAACCACGCCCACCGTCCACACAGCCAATCCCCTTTCGCCTGGTCGATCTTCGCTCAGTGACCTGTCCTCACGACTCACAGGTAACGCACACGGGCATGTACACACAGAGAAAACAGTGAAATATGTAGGTTGTGACCTCTGACCTTTTCCCTCTCTCAGGTCCTGACCTCACAGCCTTCGGTGACCCCAGGATGACCCTAGAACGACCTTTCACCTCCCTCCCCTCCTTGCCTGACACCCGCTTCTCCGACCCACGCGTCCACTACCCTCCCACAGCGGCTGCCTTTACCTATACCCCCTCTCACAACCCTGTCTCCAACGGCGCCCTTGGCATCACCATGGCAACAGCCATGGCAACCACTCCAGCGGGGAGGTACCACACCTACCTGCCTCCTCCCTACCCGGCGAACACCCCCCACCAGGCTCAGAACGGGCCCTTCCAGCCTACCTCCTCCCCATATCACCTGTACTACTCCACCGCCGCCGGCTCGTACCAGTTCTCCATGATGGCCGGGGGAGGAGGCGGCAGTGACTCGCGCTCCCCACCGAGGATCCTGCCGCCCTGCACCAACGCCTCCACAGGCTCCTCCCTCCTGCACCCGTCTTTGCCCAATCAGAATGAAGGAGTGGGTGTGGAGGTGGAGTCCAGCCACAGTAGCTCCCCGACAAACATGGCCGCTGCTGAAGCTGTCTGGAGACCTTATTGAGCCTGCCAAGGCAGTGGAGGACATTTTGAATGGCATACAATGGGTGCTCTCATTTGATGTGACCACCTGGTTGTGAGATGGCGGACATCACTGAACACAAGAAAACACACCAATCCAAACAATCCAATCCATGAGTCAATGAAATATCAAAGATAATGTGATAACATGTAGATCAAACTGGGAGGGTTGAGTGAACCGCAACCACTAATCTCAGTTAAAAGATAAGGAAAGACAAACAGTGTTGGCCAATGAAAAACAAGCAGAATGACTGACAGGTGTATTAGCCAACAGACAGTGGTGAGTGGACCTCTCAGTCTCACTCTCAGGACTCCAGAGAAGAGCTTCTATTAAATGAAGGACAAATGGAGAGAACGCAGGGTAACATTTTGTATTTACACTGACAAAGTGCATGCAGCAGCACTGGACTGATCTCAGTTCAGCTTCCTTTGTAAAATAACAAGAATGTTGTTGGTGTTGTCAATAGATGATTTTCTCATGCCAAATCCAAATTTTGTGGATGGCCTGTTTTTTGTTTACTTTCATCTATCCATTGTCCATATCTGATTTTACCACTCCTTGCTCATTGATGGGTGACATTTTTATAAGCAGCCCATCATCTTTTGAAGAAAACAAAGAAACAAACCCTAACCTCTAACCCTGACTTCAATGCAGACTGCGTACTTCTAATCTTCGCCCATCAAAATGATGAACTGGTTCCATTCATTAAATACTAACCTACTAACAAGACTGGATTGTAATGAGACATTTTGACCGGATTTTGACATTAACACAGAAGGGAATGTAGATATCGAGGTCAAATTATATCTCAGATGTTTTTTCACACAGAATTTTGGTTTTGCCATGAAAATGCTCAAATTGAAAGATTTATTCAGGCTTCCAAAGAGACATTACAGCATGGAGTTAAATACTTTAATTTATTCTTACAATACCATTTTTGGTAGCATTTTGTGTATGTATGTGTGTGTGTGTGCGTGCGTATGTATGTCACATTGACCCATGATCCACTGTCGATTTCTACTGTATATAAGCATGGCTGTAAATGAAATCTGCATTTGATCATGTTTTCATCACCCTTCTCTCTTTCTTACACACACACACACACACACACACACACACGCACACACACACACACAGCAGGGGTTTCAACATTGTTGACTGTGCACATTTGGTTTTGATTTCTATAAATATTCTTCTGAAAATACTCTCTTGTTCTTCTGTTGTCAGTGTTCCTAATTATTTTTCCCTTTATATAAAAATATATTTATATAAAATTCTCTTCTGCATGCTACCACCTGTATCTTCGCCAAAGCACACACACACACACACACACACACACACACACACACACACACACACACACACACACACACACACACACAC
>JBBPCS010000878.1:4728034-4739859 GCA_037974645.1 Hollardia meadi
TGGTCAAAGATGATACCAAGATTCTTAGCAGTAGAGCTGATGTTGGAGTGAAGTGGGCCAATAAACTGATCAACTGAGGTGGTGAAATTGTCAGGACCAATCAGGAGAACTTCAGGGATAACCAATCCTTAGTGGCAGCTTGGCAATCATGAAGGGAGGACAGTTGATTCAGGAGGACAGTTCGCTAACGTTATACTGTAGATACAGGCTTAGTTACACGTAACGTTAACTTTATGTTGACTGCGTTTAGTCTCATTGTTTGTTCAACATCATAGTGTTTACTAACAGAAAAGGGCTCTATAGTATCAAAGTTGGAAATATTGTGAATATCAGGCTGTTAAGATATCAAGTAAAATGTGAAAAACTGCGTTTAGTCTCCATCCGTGCCTTCATGTTTCAGGCTGTTTGACATACATTATTAAGATAATACAGTTAAATTTCACTGAGCTGTTACACAGCATTGTTTGTTTTATTGGCAGTCATGTTGTGTACAACGTACTACATACTGTATCATGCATGCTTTATTCTACTGCTCTATATACGTTTCTATACTATGTTGTTAACATTTTAGGCTTTGCAATTTTTTCAAAGGAAACCCAGACAAATACAGTAAGAATATTCAGACAGTATGAGGGCAAGGGCTGAGATGTAAACTTCCTTTGTCCTATCAAAGTGATGGAAGAAGTGTTCAGATCCTATACTGAAGTAAAAGTAGACCAAACTGTGAAAATACTCCAGTACAAGTCTCTTGCATTCTAGACCTTACTTACATAAAAAAATACAATCAGTAATCAGTAAGTACTCAAAGTAAAAGTACTCCTAGTGCAGTAACTAGTGTCTGTATTGTCTCACATGAATAGAAAGCACTGGTTGTCCTTGATGCAAAAATGCATCTTATGCCTGCAGAACACGCAGATTTAAGATCAACTACAAAACTCCTGCCCCATGTGAGTGTCGAACTCACAACCTTCAGTTTATGAGAGTGGTTGATTAGGAAACTTCCTCCAGTGCTACGTTGCCCCACCCCCACCCAAAACCAACCAATGGTGGTGTGAGTGTGGAAAATAGGCCAACTGTGACTGAGTAACATCTCCTCGTTAGTATAGTGGTGAGTATCCCCGCCTGTCACGCGGGAGACCGGGGTTCGATTCCCCGACGGGGAGTATTCAACTTTTCCCCCCCCTCAGTCATATCACCTAATCTATGCAAAATATTTCTAAAGAGCAAATATCTTAATTACATAGCATTCTTATAATTCAATAGACCCTTTTAGGCAGACGCCATCATTGTGTCACGGCGTTAGCTGGAGGCAAAACAAAGAACTGGAGGGAAACTCGAATCACCTCAGGCTACTAGGCCACATAACCTACCTAAAATGTCATCTTGCTGTGTTGTTGGGTGCCAGAATCGAAAAAGTAATGACGCCAAATTGAAATTTTATCGTATACCAACTTCCAATGCCAGAAAAAAATCGTTGGTTGATGTTAATTTTTTCAAGTAACACTCGCGGTCCCAGAGAGTAAGTGACCGTACATATTTGGAAAGACTCGTATTTTGTTCCGCCATTGTTAAAAAACAAGCCAACAAATCTTGATAGCTAGCATTAGCAAACATTTTCAGCAACTGTTTCTGCCTCCACCTAAGTCCCACCCACAAGAAAACATCATAGTGTTTACTAACAGAAAAGGGCTCTATAGTATCAAAGTTGGAAATATTGTGAATATCAAGCTGTCAAGTAAAATTGGGAGTTGCATTGGCCGGGAATCGAACCCGGGCCTCCCGCGTGGCAGGCGAGAATTCTACCACTGAACCACCAATGCTTACACACTCATTATTTTTGTGGTATAATGTAAAATTATATAATTTCTATCTACACAGGTCAACATACATCTCATATATTAATAATGTTAATATGTGATATGTGTATATATATATATATATATACACAGCCATTAACCAAACATTAGCAAATTATGAATCCAATCATAATTAAAATTGTAAGTGCATTCTCACAAATGTCATCCTTGTAAATAATTGCACAAGATTGGTTTAGAGGTCTACTACACAAACGAATAAAGAAAACATGTTGCGCCCAACGTGGGGCTCGAACCCACGACCCTGAGATTAAGAGTCTCATGCTCTACCGACTGAGCTAGCCGGGCCTTGAAATCAAGAATATACCTGTTTTCTTTAGATCTCTCATTAGCAGTGTATTCGTGCTGGGATACGTATTGTGTGTTATCTGCATTAGTTACTGCTGCAAAAAAACAAAAAAACAAGTCAACTATCAGCCTGATACTACTATACTACAATAGTTTTGTAGTAAGAAGACAAAGGTGACTGTGCTCAGCCAATTCATCATTAAAGATACCATAAAGCAAGTAGCAAAACATGTGCCATGTGTGAGGCTCGATCTGTATTAGCATTAGCTACAGCTGCAAGAAACACCAAAAAGCTCACTGGTTCTATACATGAGCTAGCAAAACAAGCTTCATGTATCAGCCTTATACTAGAGATACTATTATACTATAATAGTTTTGTAGTAAGAAGACGAAAAGGATGACTGTGCTCAGCCAATTCTTGATTAAAGATACCATAAAGCGAGCAGCAAAACATATGCCCCGTGTGAGGCTCGAACTCACGACCTTCAGATTATGAGACTGACGCGCTGCCTACTGCGCCAACGAGGCCTGTTTTACATAGCGACCACAGGCTTTTAAATAACCACTCCAAGTATGGTGAGCAATACCTATCTGAACCATAGATATTTCGTGATCCTGCAAAGGGTCAGGAAATAGTCAAGGCAGCATTGGATTGTCTGAAGCTTATGCTACAACAAAGGTTAAAGGTTACAAAGGACAAAAATAATCTATTGAGAGTAGTTCCCCTCATTGTCCACCAGAGGGAAGCAAAGTGCTTCTGACTGGAAAGCCCTTTCTTTAGTAGCCCACACATAGATTAGCAAAGGTGGGAAGAGTGTATACGGAAAAAGTACAGAATATACATAAATGGAGTAATTAGCAATATAAAGCTACAAAAATAAAAATAACAACCACTTTAACAGCAGAATAAAACATCACTAAAGCAGACAACACAGATTACAATACAAACATATATCAACATTTTAGAGTTCAACTTCCAAAAGGCACTCTTAAAAAAAGTAAACCTACCTGACATTTGGCTGTGAAGGAGATGCGACTATATCTCGTATTGCTGTTAATAAGTTGGTATGCATTTCAAGCACAATACGTTTCGGTTCAATGGCAACAATTTAGCTTTTTAGCTAGCTGCTTGTGGCCCTCCACTTCGCTTAAATTAGTTTACACAAATCAGCTTGTTTACAAACACCGTTACAAACAAGTCACAAACGCTATATGGTTAACTGTAATAGATTGAGAGTAACTCACCTGCTGGCAGCATAAACTTCACTGCTTTTAACTAGTTTTCCAGAATTTTCCGTCAACCGCCCTGTTTATAGCATGTCTCAAATCCGAATGTCAAGAGCTGGTAAATTTCCTCTTTGGGCCCTGGTCCTTCACCGAAATATGCTGATAATCCCGGTTTAAACTCCTTGGTTCAACCGTGAAACAAAATTTTTTTTAAAACAGTTTAAAAATAAATGGTAATAGCTGCGCTGTGACCATGCAATTCCCACATCGCCATACGCGACGTGAACTACAGACACTGAGGCGCCTTCAATTAAGCACCAGCCAATGGAGGACGGCCAAACATCATCCGACGTCACGTGGTGTTAAAACCTACAACCTGCCAATAATGATTACAATAATAAGACATTACATGTAAGTTTCACTGCTGTACTTACTCCATTACATTATTATGAGAGATGTAGTTACTTTTTGATCAAGTTCATGAGCAAAACAGTGGCTTATAGAATATTTTACACTCTTGCAGTACTTCAAAAACAAAATCCTCTACATTATTATTCTTCCCCTCAAATTTGAAGGTGAAACACACTTCCAGCGACAGATTTGTTTTCTGACTTTTCTCTAATTTTGCTATTTTCTTGAGAAATACTGGCTAGTTTTACCTCTCTAAATTTATAGAAATGATGCTATTTAGTGGAACTGCTGACACAAGTAAGCATTGCTTCACTTTAAGACGCCATAAGGCAAAAACAAAGTTAACTAAAATAAGGTACCTCTGCAACATGTCCCTATCCCTATTGTGTCAATAAATGCTGATTTAGTGAAGAGTTTTGGTTTAATATTCTCATGTCAGTGTATACAAACTGGCTGGAGAATGATTTCCGAGCAAAATGCACAGGTGCCATATTTAATAATTTAATTTCACCATGCATAATCCATATAGAAAATACTTTACAGCAATGACAATAATTTAAAAAAAAAGACATTTCATGATGCCAAAAAAAGTGTCACAGATCACAGAAGCCTCACAACTTGTCATCGGGTTAGTCTGATGATAGTTAGTACATGATTAGGTCAACAGGGAGGAATAAACAACACTAAGTCAACAAAACATTTAAAAAATAAACATGAAAAAACAAAATCCTAATGTTAGAAAAATGTTAATTCTATGGTACATCCATTTTGATTCACACTAGATTTTCACAACCTGTCTTTGCTCTGTGAGACGGTTCTTGACGTCTGGTGGGTCATCACTGCTTTGCTAAATGAAAAAGCCCACTGGGAAAAGGTTGGCTGTGACCCCCGACAGAAATGGGGGTAGAAATGAATAAAATGGGGGTGGGGGGGGGTGGGGGTTTCGTGTGTGTTAGCTGAGGTGGAATTACATGCAGAAGGCGTCCACCCCTTTTTTTTTCCCCAAATGGCACTAGTTAAAACAGAAAAATCATAGCAAATACACTCCTTCATATCACAGATGATTGGCAACATCGTCCCCACAGTTAATACTGCTTTCATCACATCAGAGCATGTTCAGAACATTACAACAAAACTTTCAATATGCCATCTTCACATATCTGAAAGAAACATCTGTTCAGAGGTAAAAAAAAAAAAAGAAGAGGAAAACTAGTCAAAAAAAAAGTATTAAGTAAAAAAATACACCAACTGGCCTTCTTTACTTATGCGTAAGCAATATTATTTCTCACAATTTCACAGTTAGATGCTGTAGCGGCAGCTGGATATACTTAAGCCAACATCACAGACATGACAGCACTATGTATCATCTTTCCAAACATGTTGGTACAGTCACAATTTGGCCTCATTGCTCCAGAGTAATTAAAACTTTCATTTTTATTTTTTATTGAGCTACGGGATATTAAAATTTCAGATGATCTGGTGCTGAAGCATTGCTGCTTTGAGCGTCTGAATTACCCCACTTGGGTCCATAAAGATGCCTGGCCTTGGAAATATTTGTGCGTTTCAATCTGTTGAATTGCACCGGGGCATGCAATCAAGAATTTCAATTAGTATTTTGAGCATAAAATCTGCCTGTTAATACTGCCTTTATACAAATAACAAACCAAAGCAAAGCAAAATAAAGCACTGTTTCACATATTTCAAGTCACTTATTTATATTTCAAGTCTGGGGTGATGAAGCTCGCAAAATGAGATTTAAAATAAAATACGTTTATATTTCATTCATAAATGTTAGAAGATCTTCCCTTTGGATTGCGATGACACTGAATTTTAGGTGTAATTTTTCATGAGGTGTTCTAAAGAGGCAAAATGGTCAGAGAGAGAACACAGGATTGGTTCAGAGACAGTGATAAAAACAATATTTAACCATTTAATTTACAGCTCCATCAGCTCCATTATTAGATGTAATCACACAGCAACACTAGAAAAACATTTCTTAAACAAAATCTTATAATAAGACATGAAATATGGCATAAAATGATAAGTGGGTATTGTTTTTTTTCTGATAGTAACTACTTAGTTGTGAGTGTGAGGTTACTGTATCATTACATCTCAGTGAGTGGAGCAGGAGCTATAAGTAGAGGGTTTTTAAAAGAGGAAAGACAATAGGTCCAAGTCACTTATAAGTTCCATTCAGAGGAATGAGTGCTCGTTACAGGTGAGTGATTCACTTCATCCATTCATTCATCCAGCTGTCTACAGTTATGAAGTCAGTGCTTCTTCTCTTGAGGAGGACTGAAGGGACACCTCGACACGACGGAAAAACTAAATAATTTCTGACCACCAGAATTTGAGAAAACCATCAATATTGATTAGAAAGCAGCATTATTGCGTTCTTCACTGAAACCATTGGCGACCATTGGGTGACACTTGCTCAAAAGCTTGTGGCTAGCAGTATCATTTGGTTTCTGTGGTAAATGCTAACAATGCTTTTTTTTAAGGTAGCTGATTTTTCCCCATATTGCCCCTCAAAATAAAAACAAGTCAAGGCATCCATTTAAGAAACAGAAGATACAGATGGATCACACATTGTTTCCCCTACAAAGACAAAGAAATTTTGCAATGCTACTATGAATTTCCTTATAATAGAGAACATATTTATCTTTCCTCAAAGCGCATTAAAAGATAATTGTTTATTTTTATCGAATGAACGAACCGTCCTTCCAAATATTCAGCATTACAGTCACTATTTCTTGTATAGTTACAACATTACAAGTTCTGTATCTTCTGTGGAAGCTTAAAGCCTGTTGATTGAGTTTAACTAATGCTTTGATAATGTCTTAAATTTAAATTGCAGGGAAGCACTGTATCCTTCCATCTACTTTATATTCCGTCCTAGCAAATAGTTTCCTTCATTGTTCCTTCCATCCACTCCTCATGAAAACTGAAAAAAGGTAGTGTACTTTTTGTCCTCTCTAGCAAGACGCATGTTCCAGGTATCTTCTTCTTTTTCTTGTAAAAAGTCACTCATCACAGGAGGACAAAGCATGTAAGCACCTTCCTAACCCAACTGTCCTTCCTCTCCTCATTGGAGGAATCATTTTCTTTCACCCTTTCCTCTCAGAACAACACGTCTTCGTTGGTAATGAGAGCTTCCACAACAAGTCTCTGGTATCGGATGTCGTTGAGCGCCGTCATGGCGTCCAGTTCGGGGGCCCTCATCAGTGTCGGGCCGAAGACGATGCCCAGGTTCTCGCTGGACATGAGGTTATCCTTCTCGTTCTGGGTCACTCTGGATATGGAGAGGACAGAAATAGAGCTAGATCAGGTGCCTCATTAAGCTGAATAAATGAATCTTAAACAACTTAGCCACTGCAGCTAAATGTAAGTGATGATGTGTAACCATGAATTGTGTGTTCAGACCTCTTGAGGTGAGCCATGAGGTATCGCAGCGTCTCATAGTGAGCTGGCGGCAGCAGCTTCAAGGCCTCGTGGAGAGACTCCAAACGTTTTTCTGGGTCTGCAATCTCTGCAAGAGGCACAAAAATGAACGCAGATCAAAGGCGAGCGTTTCAGGAGCGCTAAACATCTACGCTAGCCTGTGCCAAAGTGACAACTCAGGTGCTGGATCAATTATCAGAAAAAAAAGACCTGACAAAACACATTTCACCCAGGGCATTCAAAGCTTAGCTTGGCTTCTAAACTGTTCTTCCATTCATACTTGCATCTTATAAGGTAAAGAAAGCGCGGGGACCTACTTGCAGCTTCTATGAAGCGTGGGTAGGCATCATATGTGATGAGGGGAATAGGCAGCTCTCTGAAGTAGAGTTTGAGGGCTCCGGTGATGATGTTGATGTCCTCGTAAGCATTTGAGGAAATATCGGCCTTCTCTCCATCTGTTGGTACGTCGTCCAAACAAATGGAGCAAATAATAATATGATACTTTCAGTGAAAGAAAGACACATTCACATGAAAACGAAACCCCAAGATTATGGTGTCAAGGTAACTTTATTGATTTTTCACTGATCCTAAAATGGAAATTCTTTTATTAAAAAAAAAAAACCTTCTCACCTCTGTCAAAGGCCAGCTTGACATCTTCAATCAGCTCACTGAAGCCTGATATTCTGTACAAACCCTCTGACTGAAGACCTGGGACAGGACGAGGAGGGTTGAAGGGACAACACCAATCATTTGATGAATTAAGTCAACTTAAACTGTTTTTTTAAAGCTTAGTTTTATTAAGTGGCTACTGTTCTGGATAATCGACGCATAAGCATATTTTAACCAAAAAAACGAAGATAGAATATTTCCTTATTTTCTTTGTCTTCTATGAAAACATTTAGACTAAAGGATGACTCGATTAATTGAGCAAACAAATGGCTAACAATCAGTGATAAAAAAATAATTGCTGTTGGAGTTAAACACACACAGACAAGATGTAAACAAAGAGAGGAGGCTGTGAAGACAAAAAAACAAACAAAAAAACAACAGGCAGAGAGGCAGAGTGGGGGACGAGGGGTGAATTGCTCTCCTGCTCCAGTCATGTTCAATCAAGTCAAGTGTCTTCATGGATTTTTCACGGATCATTTTCACTCAGGTCTTGAATCATAGTCAATAAAATCCCATCCATGGCAGCTCCCCTATGACCAATCACATCCCATGGGGGAGACAAAGTAGCACTCCCACTCTCACACGTGGGAGTTATTCTGTACAGGAAGATGCACATTTTGCATACAAATGCCCGCCTTGTGGGTGTTCTGTCTTTCCCAGCCATACAAAAATAATATTTACACACTTTTTTTTGGTCAACATTATATAACGACTGACTCACACACACATACACACACACACACAGTCTCGTTTTCTCTCGCTCACCTCTAGCCTCGAGTTCCTGTATGCACATGTCGACCACCATTGGTCTCTTGGTGTTGTGGGCTTTGACCAGCGTGGTGAGGTCGCAGCTGTACACCTTCTTGACGTGCCGCAGGTCCGGCTGGCAGTCGTTCGGCACGACTTTGGAGCACTGCTTATGGACGTTCAGCCCACAATCTGATAGAGAAAGACAGATTGTCAAAGTGAATTTGGCAATTGAAATAAAAAAAAATCACTGTAGCAGAATAACTTGAATGGCAAAAGGGGCATTTAAACAGAAAGTCTAAACGTAGGTGTTGCAGAGGCACAGTTCATCACAGTAATAATCACACTGACAGTGTGTTCTTTGGCACCAAACTGAGTCTTTTAATATTTAAAATCCATGATACACCACGGATGAGTCAACACCCAAAGTGACTAACTTTAAGCCTGCTGTCCCACATTTGAGTCACAATTTAAGAGAGAGGAGGTGCAGTGGAGGAAGAAAAGAGGAGCAGAAATTTAATCTTTTTTGGGACAAATCAAATACTACTAAAAAAAAATGAGCATGTTTAAGAAAAGTGCATTATACAACAACGTGTGTGTGTGTGTGTGTGTGTGTGGGAAAGGACGCGCTTGTTAGTGTGTTACCTGCACACTTGACTCCCTGAGCGATGAGACCCCACATAAAGTTGGCACAGTACTCACACCAGTGGGGGCCTCGGAATGTATGGACCTGGTTGAAGAAGCAGAGACAGACAAAAAGGGGAAATCTGATGTTTAAAAATACAAGTTTGGCACAGAATTCACAGCAAATATTAAAAACAAAATGATAAATACCACATGTATACACTGAGAGCAAGGTGAGAAATGTTCCTGTAACCCAGACTAATAGCTGAACAGCAGCAATAATCTCTTATAGACAAGCAGTGACAAAAGACTGATGGAGGCACAATAGGGGTGCTTGGAGGACATTTATAGAAAAATTACAGTGGGAGTAGTTTTAATCTGCTCATTTATTGCATAAATTGGCTCTATATAATGAAATGCTAATAATTTCCATCACATCACAGTGCTCTTTGTGTGTGTGTGCGTCCACATTTCCCGTGAGGACAGTACACTGTGGCTCTGACCTTTGTGCTCCTCCACTAATGGCTCCTTGTAATATGGAAATATGGGTATCTAAAGCACTAAACAAAGGCTTAAAACCTGAAATGTAAATGCAGAAATGTGTGTTTCACCTTCTCTCTCTCTCTGTGTGTGTGTGTGTGTGTGTATCCTTAAGCTCTGTGCTCTCTGAAGTGAATTTGAATAAGCCCCCATGAGCTGAGTCAGCCATTCTGGCATCATTCAAGACACACACATGAACAGGACGGGCTGGGGAAGCAAAGGACCGGCTCACCTTGAAGTTGTGGACCTTCTCGTACTTGGGCGCCAAGTCGCTCTCCCTCAGGGTGGCCCGCCGCACCAGCGATGTGAGCTGCGAAAGGGCAAAAGATCTGATTGGTTGCCAGAAGGTGGAAGCAGGGGAGGTGGGTTTGGCGGGGGCTGGTGCCCAATTGAGATGGGTTCCCGAGCCTGTGCTGGGGTCCGAGGTGCTGCCGGAGACTGGCAGGGAGGGAATTGAACCAGCGCTGACGTTCAGACCAAGGGCTGCAGTAAACAAAGAGCCCTTCTGACCCATTTCCGTCTTGGCTCGCCTGCGTGATTGCTTTTTACCTCTTTTAACGGCGTGCGACTCTCGGCTCGGCATTGTTGGACCTGTTGTTTTGGTGTGAATTTAACTCACACCGGATGTTTAAAATCACTGACTTTGAGACCAAAAATCAGAATCCCATTAATAAATACAGTAAGCCAATCAGACAAGGCCAAGGAATGTGAAACCAGAAAAAAAAAGAATACTCAAAAAAATGCACAAAATAATTACGGACAACAGGATTAAGTAGAAAACAGCACAACGACTAGAATCTCAAATCATTTCAAAGCTCCATCTGACAACAACATCCCAAACCGAGGAGCCAACACAGGACCAATCACGCTGTCTGAGCCCCACAAAGATCAGCCAATCACATCAGCTCTGCATATTGATGCTGGCTGCATGGTGCAATTCCTGTTCATAACAAAAAACAAAACAACAAAGCCGGCCAGCCAATAAATCCCCATCTTAGGATACACAAAATAACAAAATTGTGATTAAAAAAAAAGTTCACTTCATGTGGTCCAATCAGTCATCACTTCTTTAAAAGCCCCAGAAGCAGACTGATGTGGCAGAGCGAGCATTCCTGTCTCCCAGTCTCGTGTAGGTGAGCGCTCCAGCCCACATGGCTCAGCGTGTGCCTTAATCCGCTTTCCCTCCACACACTCGCCAGGCAGAACCCATGGAGGAGGGAGGTGACAGAGGCGGAGAGAGAGGGGGAGAGAGAGAGAGAGGGGGGGGGGAGAGAGAGAGAGAGAGAGAGAGAGAGAGAGAGAGAGAGAGAGAGAGAGAGAGAGAGAGAGAGAGAGACCCGCAACATTCTGTACCAGACTTTCGCTTACCCTTTTCAAAGTAAAAGCACTCGCACAGCTCTGTTTGTTAGTTTGTGTGTTACAGGATGTCACATATTATAAACTTTACATTAATGCTGCTAGGTCAAAAACATGTATCACATAAAAAACAACAAGTAATACTTCAGTGTGTAATACCACAGGTACACACAATATCATAGTAATACTACAAACAGCAACAGACTGAAGTAACTCTGCACAGGACACATAAGGAAAAGTACTAATACTCAGTGTACAAATAGTCTGGTCCTGTATTTAAAACTCAAGTCAAAGTACAAAAGTATTGTCATCAAAAAAGTACCAAAAGTAAAAGTACTCACTCAGCTGTATTTCCCAGATCAGAATACTGTATATTAATATATATATTATTGTGATTGATGAGTACTTTAATACTTTAGTGAATAATATTACTTTGTATAGATACACTGTGAGGTACTGTGAGATTAAATATATTTGTTTTTGTTTTTTTATTTATCTAAATCTGGAAAGTAATGAGTAACTAAGGTTACCAGATAAATGTAATGGAGTACGTGACTGCTGGTCGTCACACTTGTTGTTTGTGTGTGTGTGTGTGTGTGTGTGTGTGTGTGTGTGTGTGTGTGTGTGTGTGTGTGTGTGTGTGTGTGT
>JBBPCS010000878.1:4739959-4758497 GCA_037974645.1 Hollardia meadi
AGAGAGAGAGAGAGAGAGAGAGAGAGAGAGAGAGAGAGAGAGGAGGGGGAGGCTGAGCTACAGTGCAGCAACGGATGAATTTAACAGGTCACGTTGAGAGGAGAATGAGCCAATCAGAAGACAGTAATCCTTGTTGTTTGTCACCAAATCTGCCACCTCAATTGTCCCAGGAGAGAAAGAGGAAGAGAGAGAGAAAGAATGAGCTGAGAAACGAGCCGCTGTTTCATTCATTCATTCGTTCACTCTTTCTGTCCCTCTTTGTTTCGCCACTCTCTTCTTCTGTCATTTCACCTGCGACCTCGATCAATTTTTCCTCCGATGAATAAACAGAACGAATTCACAGAATGAACACAATTCCTCCTTCTTATAAGGTTCTTAAAACCAAAGCCCTGGGCATCCGTCTTATTAGACCACAAATGTAACATTATATAAGAATAGTTTAGGGCTAAATTTCCACTTAGAAGTGCACTTTCTGGAGGTTTTTGGTTAAGTGCCGCCTCTGATGAGAGAATGTTTTGGACTTGCCTCTGTCAAAAAAAAAGCAGCAGGTCTACATTTAGTCTTGTAAACTCTTGCAAACTATCCGTCTTAATCTCTAGATATATACATTAAGATGCTACAAAACTTCTTTTGGGTTAAAGTAGTAAAAATCTGAAGTTGAATTTTGAGACACAAAATGCCATTGTTAGGAAAAACTACATATTCAAATCACTAATACTCAGCTTATATATACACAACACAGTGAATATTTATGATTGGTCATGGATATTTAATGACTGTTCTCACTGCGTTGGGGATGATGGAGTGGGGGGTGCTGAACAAAAGAGCACCTGGATTTGTAGACATAGAAAGAAAGACAAAAAAAAGAGAGTGAAAGGAATGAGGAATGGTTATGCTAAGCAAGCTTATATACTGATAGGGGTATCATTTGTACATTTTAATACCCTAAAACGCACATTTTTAATGAGCTTGTGGATTTTTTTCCTGTATTTTCTGTCTCGCCACCATAATTCCTGTCACCGTCCAGTAAACTCTCAAAACGAGGCCTTAAAAATTAAAAATTTAAAAACTGATCACCAGCACCGTGTTTTTATCGCCCTCACAGGGACTGCAAAACTGCATTTAACCCAACCACAATAAAAAGTGATCAGCTAAATGAAAGTATGAAATCCCTCCAGAGAGCCACCTCTGGTCTCAATGTCATAGCCACACTGCTTTGTCTGCAAATTCAGCCAATTATGAAACACACACACGTACACAGGACCACCCCCATATTACACACACACGCACAGACAGTGATGTATGAGGTGCAGTGGTGGTCATGCACTGCAGGTCATATAAGGCCTCAGGAGGCTCAGTACTGGAGATAGACGCATTGCACACTACTCTGTTATGAGCCTGTTGGTGTGTGTTTTAACTGGACTGTATTACATATACATGTGTGTGTTTTTGTGTTGTTTACACAGGTCTGAAGGTTTTACAGTTGTATGAACAGAGCTGCATCTCCTGCCACATTGTCATGCATCCACCTACACAAAAACAGCCGCAGACCTAAAATTTACATTAAAAGTTGCCCAGTGATTAGCAACTGCGTTAGCTTCTTTTTCATACAGAAACCTCCTAATTTTGTCACTTAATTTTTCACATTCTGAGAAGCTCCATCAATTAAATAATAAGTTTGCTGTCTGTCGTCTGGGTTCAAAACAGAAAACAGAAAGCAAACAAATCAAAACTAACAAACTAACATCAAAATCGGGTGCTGAATACTTATTAGACGGCTTTTGGGAGACAGCAGGCTTCTGCAGGCAAACTGCTGTTATGTAATTTTACTGCAGAGCCCCTTGGCTGGAGGCCATCTCCCATCTGCATCCATCCATCCTCCTCCGTGTTCTCCCTCTTTCACCATGTTCCTCCATGTTCATCCTTCCATCTTGGTACTGTACAAACAGTAACTTTCCTCACCTTTACCCCGAGGGTTTTTGTAACATTTCAGTTTCACAATGCAAATGTCTGATTCCTTCCTCTGCTGAACTGGAACAGTCATTTATAACATTTCCTACTCACGTCTTCCAGATTAAGGCGCATGTATTTAAAAATGCAAATGCAGATCCAGCCCAAACTTATTCAGCTCTCATTCCTTCTCTGGGTCAAACCATCCCAAAACCTGGCCTCATTTCAGTGTTGCTACACATTTTCCACTGTCAATTTCTGTACTTATTACTGATCTCACTTTTCAGATATGAATGAGTTCTCATTACACATTGTATAGTCTTCTAGAGACCTGAGACCTGATGAATGATTCAATTTGTCTCAGAATTGTTCTTTTAAGGGCTAATTTCATACTTCCTGAAGGGAATATTATTTGGTGTGTGCCAACACTGCTCCATCTCTTATTCAACCTAACTCCCCAAAAAAACCCTAAGCCTTCAGGTCGGTTTGCCAAAAACTATATTAATGCTTTTGGCTTGACTTACAACACAGTTTGTATTTCAAAAATCCATATATCTGACAGAAAATGATGACTTGACAAGATATTGATTGGTGGTGGGTATTTCAGGCCGAAACAACCATTTGCCAATGTACCAGCCAAATCCCGTCAAGTGTTTAGTGGACACTTTGCCTGCGTGAACATTCATGAGTGTGTGTTTGTCCTCACCCTCTCCTCTGCATTATGGTCGTCTTTGGCTGGAGCGGGTCCGTCCGGGGTCTCTGGGCTGAGTGGGAGGTGTTTTTTCAGGGTGGGTTCCTGGTTCAGGGTGGTGTAGCCCACGTGTTCATAGATGGGGTTTATTGTCATCTTAGCGATGTACTCCGCTGCCTGACAGAAAAGAAGCTTACTATTAATATGACAGTTGTTTCCCACTGCCCCTGGACTCAATCTTATGAAATGCAAGATTTTGTCCGCTGAAGTACTTTCTATTGTCTAAATAAACGTATAAACGCTTAATGGGGAGTGAGCTTAAGAAAATGATGATGTTCCTTCTTTCTTCAGGAATTATTTTCAATGAATCCAGGGGCTCAGATGACCAAATAAACAAGCTGTGATCAAAGGGTAATAATCAGCATTTACATTTACAGTGAAAAAAGGATGAATAACTTCTAAATAGTACAGTGCAGTAGAGCACAGTTAAGAAGGAAAGAGTGATGAGGGATGGACACACACACCTTTGTCTCAATGTAGAGTGTGATGAGCCCATCTGTGACCAGGTCGTGGATGGACTCAAACCTCTTCTCTCCGACAAAGTGCTTCCCGTCATGGTAGAGACGGAAGTTTCTCGTCTGATTCCCAAACCTGGAGGGAATGGAGGCGGAAGCTTTAGTTTTAGATTTGTCTAGCAACTTTGGGATTCTGTTGATCTATCACTCATTCTAGATCATGCTTTTAAAAACGCATCAGCTGCTTGTATTATTTAAGGCATTTTTCTACCACAGACAGGGGAGATCGGCAACATTTATTGGCATCTAGTTTGGACCATTAATGCTTCAAATCTGAGTTACTCTTTTTTTTTAATATAAAATTTGATGACTGGCTTTCTGCTTCAAAGAGCGTGAAAAAGGAATAAAAGAAGCTTCACACTAAAAATGCAAAAAAAGAAAAAGAAAAGATGCTTCATCATAACGAAATTCGACTTACATTTCCTCTCTTTATACACAAAAATACTGAAGCCCTTTAAGAAGATAAAAATGGCTCAAACTCTAAGACAGATCTGTGATAGACAGACCCTAAACTGGGCCAACACATCATCCACTCCTCAGCGGATCACAATGAAACCACCATGAGATAAAACAGCACCGCTAGATCATTAACCCAAAATCCAACCTTTCCTTTTCTGCAACCCAGAGCGGTATGCTAGTTTATGAAGCGAGTATTTATGGAAGGTAATTATAACCACAGGGAGAGAGACTAGTGCAGGTGGAAGAGTGGCATGACTATGAATAGAGCAAACTGACCCAAAACCCAATTCAAATTATGCCATGCACCCATTAAAAGTGTGACACATACTCTGAGAAAATGATAGGTCATATTCAAGTAAAACTGGTATGCTCACAAGCTAACCAGGCTAAGGCTAAGTGGGCAGACAGCTCAAACAGCTTCCACAAAGTATCACTCCCTCACACTCTGACCCCTCCTCATGAGGAGAGGAAGACTGCGTGTGGAGCCATGTGAGTTTAGAGATGAGCGCCTCTGAGCAGCTTAAAGCTCAACCGCTGCCTTTAAACCCACACACCTCACAGCATCTGGAGTGTGAGCACACATGCTCGGCATGAACACAGCACCTGCAGCTTCTATATGGCTTGCCTTGTTACGCAAATACATGCAGAGATGCACAAAGGTGCTGGAGGTCAAAAAACTACAAGGGCTCAGGCGATTCACAAGAAGTGGGGAAGCAGAGCACATCACTTCTTCAAGTGAGGGAAATGCTAAATATCTTTTGTTGTCTGTTTTGGCCTATCCTAAATATTGAGAACACATAATCATTTGGCTGCATCTCCCCTAAATTAGCTAAATGCATGGACACAAACATACCTTAGAGCCAGTGTGTATGTGCCCGGCTGCCTCTGACTCTCTCTGATGAGGTAGCTGCCTTCGGCCTGACTCAGTAACTGGTCTGCCTCTTCTCTGGAGATCATCCCATGGTACCTGGATGTGAGAGCAGCATGAGGTCAAGATTTCTTAAATCACACGAGTAAAATTTGCCTCATATAAATCACAGAGAAAGAGAGGTCCAACTTACTCTCTTCCATAGTATTTAGGTCGGTTGTCCACCTGCAGGAAAAAAAAATGCAGTCTGTAAAACTCTATAAAAGGCTGTGAGATGACAAAGAAAGAAACTTGTTACAAACACTTTTACAGAATAAAGGTAAAAATGGGATTTCCATGCAAGCTTAAATGTTTTTCGACCAACTTATGAAAGTAGGACGGGAGATCATTCTTCACAGAGACAATACAGTATGAAATGCCACCTACTCCAAAACTATAAACACAGCGCGCTCTTGCTGAATATTTTCCCAGACTTTGGCACTTTCTTGTTGGCGAGTGAGTGTGAGTTCGTGAGTGTGTGGGCGCAGAGAATATTGCACGAGTCAGATAAAAAGCTGCAGAAAAATGCTGTGGAGCCAATAAATCAACAAAGACCCAACAAAGAGCGCTGGGTGTTAATTTGCGTGCTCTGTTTGTGGGAAAGTGACGGACATATACAAATACAGTACGGTACGGGAGCAGTACTTTTATAGTACACATTTCATTTAATTTGAATATGTAAACGGCAGCACTAACTAAAAGCTTGCCATGGAGAAAATAATACATCATTGTCGAGAGTCAAAAGTTGGGCAGACAGAGTCAATCAGAGGAATTATGTCAGCCATGCACGTGCACCTCTGGACACCTACCAAAACTGCTCTGAGGCCTGTCGGTAAGCCATGCATGCAGCGCACAGACTAATACCCATTACTAATGCTCAATAGACATCCTTGACTTATTGCAGAGTGCTGAGCTTGTAGGAGGAAGCTGTTTGGAAGAGAAACTCTTTTGCATAAAGAGTGTATTTTGAATGAAATGCTGAGATAAACTAGTGACGTGTCTATCTGGCAATTATCTAAAGAATGAAATACGCAGCATGTTTAGGCACCTGTAGCCGACAATATATTTGCCCCACAACTACTGCGAGCATTTCGGTTTTTAGCTTGTGCATAAATAAAGCGTGAGTTAAGCGCCCCACAGAGAGCTTTTCCACACTTCAGGGATGTTTAAAGCTATTTACACCTTGAGGCTGGAGCAATGGGTACAACGAAGAGTGCTTTTGGTTTATGAGGCCATTTCCAAATAAATTCCAACATTTTCAATTCAAACAAAATAAAAATGGAAAGATTATTTTAAAAAGAAAAAAGAAAAACACCTGCATGGTAAGCTGGAGAATGTGGATGTTTTGCATTATTGCTTGATGGGAAACTTCACCAGTTGGTAAATCTACATATTCACAAATTATTTCTTTGTTATGTTTGTACATGAGTGCATTGCTTTACTCAAAAAAGTTTTCACTCTTGATAATGATGTTATCTGAGGTCTTCTGTTGCTTATTGGTGCATCATTAAATCACATATGGCTGAACTCCCAGCAGGCAACATGGGGCTGCTGGTAGCAGGGGGGGGGCTCTTCCACCCCGTCCGTCTGCCAGTCTGCTGATTTTAACTGGGTCAGCACCAGCTACCTGACCAGACCAGGGAATCAAGCCAACAGCTGTTCATTTAGCACCACACACACATCCTACCAACCAACTACAAGGCCTTTAGTGGACTGATTAACACACACACAAACACCAGACGCACAACCCCCCCTATTTTTAATCCCACTTGGATTCCCCCAAACCTTGCTGTCCCCCCACACACAGACACACACACATCTGGTGGCTAGCTCCCCTGTGGACAGAGGTGCTGGAGCATTTCATTTAGTGGGCTTCAGCAACATGTTCCACACCTGGACGAACCTTTAGTTATTTGGATCAACTAAACTTAGAAAAACATGAAGACGCTTAAATCCATCTTGATCTTCTATTCACTTCACTGGGTGCTTGTTTAAGGTGAGCAAATGTTGCATAGCTCATTGTTCCAATATCACTAAAAGGGCTCTCTCTTTTTCTCCTTTTAAGAAAAATAACTGGAGTGGATCTTTAGCATGATAGCCTCCCTTGTCTTTCTCCCTTCTTTCCTGTTACACTCTGCCAAAACCCACTGGACCAGGAAGTGATTGGTCTGGAAACATATAAGTAAAAAAACACTCACATACTATGCTGACTTTGCTTTAATAACAGTAAAGGTACTTGTACCAATATGAACTACAGAAAAAAACAATCAGCTCTGCTACAAGCAGTCAACAAATACAGTTTACAATACCCACACGGATGCACAAAGATACACGCTTGCTTGAGGCTCGATCCATATCATTATTGATCACATTTACCTGCTATTGAAACCAAGTTAAAAAAGTGTGAGATGTTGGAGAATAAACAATATGCTTAAGTGAAGATACAAACTAATATCAAACTGTGGTGCTTAATTTAAACAACTGTGAAAGGGTGTACCCAGAAGACAACTCTGATGGCATACTGCACATGTTCAAATCTCCTCTCTCCAAAATCTCCATTTTTAAAGGCACAAATACATATTTTTCTTAGATTGTTTTGGAACGAGTTGCTAAGTTTTGGAGACATCAGCTGTACAGATGTCCGCCTTCTTTCGAATATAATTGAACTAGATGGTGCTTCGCTTGTGTTTCTCAAAGCGTCATCATCTGTGATCTGGGGCACCTCCTTAAACTTTACAGAAATTACTCTGCAAATATCTGTATTCCATAATGGACACGGTTTCATAAAGTTCACAGTGCATTGCATTTGCTTAAAACCTAACCTACACAGTTATGACATGCAGTCTCTCTGGGATGATTTGGCCATCAATGCTTCATGTCTGTTGATTTATTTATGCTACTCCACTGCAAAATCACATGGATTTAGACTGGATTTCTTTCAAGAATAACACGAGCCATGGCAGACTAATCTAACAGCTGCTGTCTGAAAATTAGGAAGTGCATTCTTACCTCACAGGTGCAGGTGAGTCTGCGTGGGTGAGGTGCCTCCTGCTGAAGCTGGTACACTTTGGAAGAAAACACACAGCACACCATCAGCAAAAATCATGTGGACGGATGTCCTAATCGCATCATACTTTCAAGAAATGAAAGTTTGTAAATGTTCCAGCATTACTTACAGTAAGACTTCCATACCGGTGGCCTGTATTCGTCATGATCTGAGGACAGAAAAAGCATGACAACACCTTAAACAGCTGCTTAGATACTCAAACATAATTTGTTTTGCTACAGCGCCCCCAAGTGGACAAATTGTGCTAATGACCAGTGCTGATTTTATCGGCCAGTTCTCCATGATATCTCAATTTTGATAGGAACCACCATCCAAATAAGATCCAGATTCTCTCGTTTCAGTTCATCTTCTTTCTTATTTTAAATAAATTACATAACACTGACTATTTTACTGTGCAGGAGGGGCTTAATGTAAAAGCAGACATTTTACATTCAATAAAACATTCTCAAATGCTGGGATTTTGGGGCAATCACGTGATCATCATGGCTTAAATACTGCTAAAGGAAATTTTGCAGTTTTCATCGATGCCACTGCCGAAAAAACAGGCTGGTAGCTAAACCGACAGCATGACATTTGAAGATAAGGCTTTCAGCTGCTTTATTTTCTTTGGTTTCTGTGCAATTCCATTGGCATATCAGTCTGATGGATGGGGTATTTTTTCCCATGATGCAATGCTACATTAGAGGCTGAGAAGAACTGAATAATTTTGAGCCCCAAGAACTCCGTTGGATTTTGGCTGAACTCTGCAGTAGCTAGTGAACATTTTCACTGAAAATCCTACACAGTGATTACTGCGAAAACTTTCCAGGTTCAAATTCTGTGCTGTGTGCATTTAGTCCGTGACTCATTGTGGCTAATCGTGTGAAGCAACTGCACAAATAAACAGCAATGGTGCAGGACTCCACTTGCAACTAATCCTGGAATCAGCCACAGGGGATAACTTTGTTTCAGAACTAAACTTTCTCCACTTATACATTAAAAATTAAAAGGAAATAGACCACTTTTGATGATAGAAATTAATAAGCATCTTGAGACTCTGCTGTCCTTTGACCTTACGAGCATCCTGCAAATTCAGGCTCACGCCATCTTCCATCTTCTCTGCATGGGGAAAACTAACAGCCTGTTTCCTGTCTCTGTGTATTCTGAGTTCACTCTACAAGCCTTATCTATTCAACACTTGTCGTCCCGGTATCCTGTCTTCAAAATAACTTCAAATCCTCCCCGGGCAAGTGTCTCACCCTCTTTCTCAAGGCAACAGATAGACACACTTACAAGAAACCAGACATAACATATAGACTGTTGACATCTCACAGTGTCTGCAGCAGGTGAGGAAAGAAATAATACCCAGCACTTTTACTCAAGTACTGCAAGGACAATTGTGATGCTTTGGCACTTTAGATGAGTGTTTCTATTTTTGTGAGGATTTATACTGTGAGCCCACTACAATTTTAAGAGATATATTGTGCACATTTTTTTCTGACTGCAGCAATTTCTATTTGCTTTGCAGATTAAGGTTTAACATGAAAGCTTTAAAAAAATCTTAATTTTGTTCCAAAAGACCAATCACAAGCCTAGGTCAAGTAGACCTCAACATCACCTAAACTACATACAACTTAAATACTTTTTAACTAAAATACTGAAGAGGTAGAATACGGAAGAACTATTCAAATCCTTTACCTGCATGTGTAAGTGTAAAAATACAACATAATTAAATTTTAATCATAATTATAGTTTTTATATACAACCATACAAAAAATAGGTCCTGCATGAAATAAACGTAAAATAATACAAGTACATTACTAGCAAAATGTACTTTAAGTATCAAAAATAAAAGTATTCTTTATGTAGCAGAGGGTGCCCTATCTGTTTTTTATATTATTATTAATTAATTGCGTGTGTTTAATTAATTATTAATTAATTATTACAGCTGCATTACAGTGAAAGCAGCACTTGTATGTTGTAACAAGTCATTGTCAAGTTGATTTAACGGCTTAATACACCGTTGGATAGTTTATCTTTAAAAATACATCATATTTTCTAAACTAACCATATGATTTGTTTGTAAATACTTCATCTGCAAAGTAAGCAGTAACTACAAATGTCAAATAAATGTAGTGGAGTAAGAAGTTTATTTTTTTTGCCTCAGCAATTTAAGGAGGATGAGTAAGAAATCCAAAATGTTAATACCACAAATCTTTTACCAAAATACATTTGAGAAACTCGATCATAGCAAAATCATGGCAGACCACATTGGTTAGTAGACTATACATAAATGTACCAGCCGCAACCAAGCAAAAATACATACGCAAATACACCATTAATACACTCAGATAAAAGCACTAAGGCCGATATCTGTGGCGTGATGCTGCTTACCAAAGACATTTAGTGCCATCTTGATTGTGTGATATGGTGAAGATGAACAATTAACAAGCAGATCCAAATTTCCAGCAAAACGGACCCACTCAGTTTAAACCCTGAGAGAGAACGGACAAGAAAAAAGAGAAAGGTGAAGGAATTCAGCCGCTGACTGTGGTGAGCTTCCTTGGCGTAAGTGAAAACTGCTGAGTAACGATAAACAAAAAATGATGAAGCAAAGATGAAAAGAGAGCTAACGTTAGCGGATTCGGTCAGCGATACTTTAGTTGGTGGGCTTAACCGAGGAGAAAACGCAACTGACTGATGTTTTTTACATTACACTGAAAAGAAAACATTTGTTTTTAACACTATGAAAGTGCGCCGATGACGGCTTAAACCAATTCGAAATAATGCAATGGTTTATTAATCTAACGGTTAGCTAATAATACTCACATTCACATCCATTCTACACTGTGGTCGCCATCTTGATGGGTCACGTGGGAAGTCTCACCCTCTCTCTCTCTCTCTCTCTCTCCCCAGGGTAACTATGGCAACGGACCTTGCTGATACTAATTGCCGATTTAAAATGTGTTTTTTAGGATAAAGTACAAGCGACGCAGGTTGTGTTTAAACGGGTCCTAGCTATTCTTATAGGCAACGTAGGTAAACAGTAGATTTTTCAGAGAACTAGCGTTAAATAAAGTTCTTTCTGTGTAGCTCACCCATGTGTCTTCTCGAGATACGAAGCTGACCATGATAAGAATACAGGGCTAAATAAAATAAACTAAAATTGCTAAAATGGGAAGTCTCCTGTAACGTTGTTATGGCCGGTTAGCTCAGTTGGTTAGAGCGTGGTGCTAATAACGCCAAGGTCGCGGGTTCGATCCCCGTACGGGCCAATATTTGTTTTTTTCCCACAATTTCATCCTGACTTTTTAAAAGGGAATTTTTAATGACGTAAGGAATTACTCTGTCTTTTCTGAGTTCAAAATCATTTTGAAGATAAGGTAAAATATTTTTAATTGAGTAAAATTTAGTGTAAGAATCTGCACTGCATGATTACACTGTACAATACCAATTTTTCATGCATGCAACATATGCACAACTGATTCTACCACCAGCGGTGAGAGAAGTAGTCAAATACTTTAGTGAAAGCAATAGTGTAATCTAAAATTACTCCATTACAAGACAAAGTCCTGCATCGAAAATAGAAAAAATAGGCTATATAAGTATTACTAGAAACATAGGCTATTTCTAAACTTTCAAAAGTAGTAAGTAGACTTACTCATAAATCAGGAAAATTGCCCCTATAATTGTGTATTAGCCTATATTATTTTAAATATATTTAATTGGATTGTTAGAACTTATACTTTTATTACCATGTAAGTAAAATTGTTCTATTGCAGATCATATAGTACTCATATTTGAACTATTTTATACACTATTGGGTGATTTAATCTGTGACAATGCTTAATTTTCTATAAATTTATTATTTTGCCTGTAAAATCTTAATCTACAAAGTAACTAATAGCTGTAAAAAAAATGTAGTGAAGGAAAAAGTACATTACTTCGCTCTGAAATGTAGTGTAGTAAAGGTATAAAGTATCATGGCATGGAAATAAACCTCAAATTAAGTACATTACTTCAGTGAATGTATAGTTAAATTCCTCGTATGCCACTGTATAGCCAGTGCATGTAACATGTTTTTAAATAATAAACCTTGTGTCTAAACCTTTTTACTGGTTTTATTGGGTACATTTGGTGCAATATCCAATAAAAGAAACCCTCTCTTACTTTATCACTAACACAATATGTATCACTACCTAAGGGAAGAGACACATCTTATATGATATTTCTGAGAGGCTATATTTATTTAAGTATTTTAAATCAATAATGTTCATTTGCCAGATGCATTTTCTGCTGTCAAAAGCATGTAAAGGGACGTTTATTGACTAATAGAGCCTAATACTATTGATACAAACCCTTTACTTTTACGCTGCCGTTTGCCCAAACTACCGAGAGATGGCGCTGTTTAGCCAACCTGGTCGTACTTTCTCCCCCAGCCTGACACTGTAGCGCCGGGGTGTCCGTGCTGGAGGCGGTGTGTGTGTGTGTGTGTGTGTGCAGCTCTTTATTGTTCCAGTAGAAAGCTCAACGCACGGTTTCCCACGTTTGTTCCAATGGCTACCGCACCGAAACCACGTCCCACCTGAGAGAGGGAGCAGTTCGGCTGCGAGGAGAGGAAAACTTACAGCCGCAGCGCAACAGTGAGTGGGATTTACCGTCTGCGTTGAACATAAAAAAAAGCTCTTGCTGACGGACAATCTGTGGATCCTGAAGGAAGACGGGGGGTGAGGAAATCATGCTATCCGGATTATGAAGCGAGGTTACGCGTAGCCTTCTCTTGTATTCCTTACGTAGCGCGCATTTATGTTTAGATTTATCCATATTTGTTGCGTTTCCACTTTAAAGCGTTGGCTTCTTAGCACTGCATGATGTTTGATGAGCCCGATATCTTTTAAGTATAAGCTCTCCTCGATTGCAAGCAGCCTGTTCGTTTTCCTAATCGGCTGAGCTTTAGGAGGTCCAGCAGAGCTTCTCTTACTGTAAGCTTTAATGATAGACGAGGATAGCCCTCTCCAACCTAAACATATTGCAACATTTCCTTGTGGATCTCTAACTGGCATTTACTTTCCATTCACCAAGCCTGTTATTGTTAACACGTCACACACACACACACACACACACACACACACACACACACACACACACACACACACACACACACACACACACACACGCAGCGTCTTGAGTGTGATCAGGTTAACCTACTGACATCTCTACCCTGACCTAAAGGATTACTCTGCAAACCTACATCCTGAGGCTTGCACTCTGCCAACTGTACTGTTGATGTGTGTGTGTGTCTGTTTTATATCACTTGACATGCCTGCTGTGTGAATGTATGCATGGCACCTATGAGGTGGAGACAACATCAGCTGACAAAGTAATCCCTTTCCTTTATTGATCTCTGGGCTCTTGTTGCACAACCCCCCCTGTCATTCTGAGGTCATAGCATAGGGTCAACTTGGAAGCGGCACCCATGAGCATCTTGCTCATAGGCACTTCATTTTTGCTAATGGTTGGTGGAGCATGGGCGCCCTTGTTGCAATCAATATCACACCCACAACGGCAGGAGGATTGGTGTTACACCTCACAGTGCAAAGTCTCCCGAGGGCAGTAGAGGAGCATAATGGCTCGGGCTGGGTGGAGAAACGTGGTGTCAAGTGCAGCCATTGTTCTGCCAAGGAGCGCTGGTGTAAGCTGGCTGTGTTGTGGCCTTGATGTTGCTCTCACCTGTACTGGTCAGGTGGTGGTTGACGCCTCTGGGTGTCATTTTTCAGCCTAGTCAGATACTGGCAGTAGCTGTTTAGGTAATGGATGTACTCCCTTTATGGTCCTTAGCTACTCTTTAATTTGCTCTTGTAGATTCATTCTTGACCCTTAGGACAACACTTACTTGCTTAGCTATTCCCAGAGCTTTTAATAGTATCCCACAGAGTTCCTCCGCAACATGCTCAGGTGTCACCAAAGCACAAGATCTACTTCAAGTGATTAGAGATGATCTGGGAATAGCTAGTCGTTTTCTTTGTCATTTGTCATCATTCTTTCCAAACGATCAACACATTGCTGCACTTTTTGCCTCCGCTTCTCAAACGTACTTGAAGTATACTGAGTATATTTGGGTTTTGGGCTCTTGGTTGAACAAATCAAGACATTTAAATGAATCATTTTGGCGTTATAAATTTGCAACTGGCATTTATTTTTTTTATTTTTTTTTTTTTACAATTTTCTGCCATTTCATTCGACTTAATTGAGAAAATAATTGTCAGATAAACTCCTAATTAAAAATAACCGTTAGTAGCTGCCCCATACTACATAAGTGGCATGATAGGTAGATAAAATAATTTAAAAAAAAAAAGTTTTTTAAAGGTGCTAAAGCTTCTATACAAACTGACACAAACCCTCTGTCACATCCATCACATGATCTCTTTTTAGTTCATTTCAACTTGTGACGTCTGTATTTTGTATTTTTGGCCTGTGCACTGATCAGCCCATGCTCAGATGATTTAGCTTCCTTATCTCGTGTTGCTTTGAACATCCCGCAAATCAACGTGTGGCTTGTGAGACCTGTTTTATAGCTGGCAAATGTTGCCTGTTACGCAACCGCCATTCAAATATTCTAACCCAGATCATGTAATGGGCACCGTCTTGATATATTAAAAACAAATCAGGAAAAATTACTTCACAACAAAAGGATTAAAACCAGATTTGTAACCTCTTTAATGCCTGGAAAACATAAAGCCTTCTTTGTAGATTCACTCGTACACACACACACATTCACATCCGATTCCCAGAGCCTGGCTTCCCTCTCACAAACTCTTGGGAAACTTTCAGCTAACACCAGTTCAAAGGCTGGTTGAGAGGCCTCTGTCCCTCTGAGTTAAAACCCCTCTGCTGGAAGCTCCCACAGTGGCTTCCTTTGTGCCTGTGTGACCAGCTCACTCTGTATTCCTCTCTCGCTCAACTAACTCCATGTATAATCCCCCCCCCACCCCCCTGAAGCCCTCACTGAGGAGATGATGAAACTTCTGCCTCCAAATTTCCACTGTTTAGTCAAGAGTTTGATCCAAACTATGGGTCGAGCTTTTTAAACAAAAATACGCTCGTACTACAGGTGCTGCTGTGTGTTTGGGGTGTTTGTGTTGAGAACAGTGCTGTCTGCAGAAAACGACCTGCTAATTGGCACCTGCTTGCTCGTGAATGATTAGTTAGAGCTTTAAAGCTGGCCCTGAGTTGCCACTGGTTTTCCTTTGAAGGGTGAGTGTATCGTTCAAGTATTTCTTGAGAGAAGGTGATTTCAGCCTCAGTCGGTCAGACACACAGCCGATACTGAGCTGCTGATAAACAACCGAGCGGAGCATTCATTCCAGTGTGGCGAGGAAGTAGGGTTAGAACAACGGAACGCTCCCACAGGTGTAATGAGTAACTTGAATGTCGGGTCCCTTTTATCGTCAGGTCACTTCCTTGGCCGGGCTCCAGTTTCAGCTTTTGTCACGGAGGTGCAGAGAGGTGCTCGTCTGTGTGTGCATGTGGAAGGATTAGTTAAGTTGTAAACAAAGGGGAAAGTTTTCTTAAGAGTTTAGTTTCAACTGCAGGTTATTGCACGCACGTTCGTCTGGTTTCCAAGAGGAGCATACAGTATATTTGTGATGCAGGAAGAAGTCTTCGTCCACTTTCACACTGAGGTCGGAGGTCAGCCACAGTGATCTCTATATGATTTGCCTGAAAAGCAGATTGTGGACGCCTTAAAGATCAATCGTGATTTAAAATGCTCACCCCTGCTCTGCTGGTTATTTTCTTGATTATTTGTTTGGCCTATAAAATTATTATTATTTCCTGAAGCCCAAAATGATGTCATGAAGTTGCTTTTTTGTCTGGGCAACCGTCCAAAATCCAAAAACATTCAACTTAACCATATAAAACAGAGAAAAGCAGCAAACCCTCACATTGGAGAAGCTGGAACCAGTGAGTTGTTGGTGTTCGTGCTTGAAAAAACTCAAAGGATTAATCCGTGATTTAGTTTTACTTTGTAGGATGAACCTGCAGTGTATATGGTGCACAGAGGCCCCACAGTAGTGTCATTGTGCTTCCCGTCATTGCCTCACAGAGAACAGTGACTGGCACGCAGTGGATTTTAGGATAGTTTACAAAAGACCACAAATTATACACCAGTGTTATTCACCAGATTTGGGCAAAAGAAAGCTGTATTTCTCAGGCACATTTTGGAGGAGACTCTGGAATCTGACAGCCCCCTCAACACGATGACTGTTTGGTCTTGAAACATGGATCTTACATTGGACATGGTGAAGGACAGTTATACTGGGTGGATCTTCTCCATCATGGAGAGTTTAAAGAATGTCTTTCCTGCTGACTGCACCACCCATTTGCCTCTAAATATTTAGGATTGTCTGTTTACGATTTAGCGGACTTGAATGAATTCTGTTTGCTGCTCAGAAGACAGAGGACTTTCATCTGTGACCATAAAGGAAGACCAAACGACCTGTTAATAATGATGTCCACTAAGTCCCTAACGACATATTGATTGACTGATTTTAGGTAATGATGCAGTGCCTCTGGGCATGACGACTGTGACTGAACCGAAGACAAAACAGCAACTTTACTTCAGAGAAAGTAAAGAAATCAGAGACCTGAGAGACGTTTTTATTTAAGTGTCATTGTCCTGTGCACTAACCATGACACAGATAAAAACTACTGTGTTTGTAGGTCAAGGCACTTCATCCCTGCTTTGCCCCCCCTGACTGTCTTCTATTTAAAACATTCCTCAGCCGTGATGTCACCAACCGTCTGAGGGCATATTTATTGTCTGAGGTTGAGGTTTATCAAGTGTGGGGGCACTGAAAGGTTTGTGTGTGCGTGTTTAAGTCTGAAAGAAGTGAGGGGTGGGGTATAAGTGTTGTCAGACTGTATCTCATCTCATGAAGCTTTGATTCAAGTCTGAACTGGTCTTAAACAGAGCTCTGTGTTTGGCTGAACGCAGTAAATCCCACCTGCATGCGCTGTAGCTAGTCTGTGGTTTATACACTCGTTCCATCACCCAAACTAATATAAAATCACCAAACTCACTGACTAAATGTCTGGTGGTTTGTTTTTTTTTGTCTGTGCAAGGCCAATTTAACCTCGAATACATGTGGCGGGATGTTTCACACATTTCTTGAGGTACTTAAGCACAAAGTTTCCCTCCATTGCCACAAGAGAAACTCTGTTTTATCCAATTCCTATGAAGAATAAATCAGGAATACCATACAAGGGAATTGTGTTTCTAAATGTACCAACTCACAGGATGTAACGTTACTTTGCTATTTAGGGTGTGGACATATGTAGAAGCTTGTCTGTCAGAGTAAATGCTTGATCCTTCTCTCATAAATCTACTTAATATGTGTTTACCAAGCCAAAAATAACAGAAATCACAGACTGAACACTTTGCTGGCTTGAAGCACATAAAAAGTTTGTGGACAAACTGTTATTGAACTGTTCTTTCCTCTCTCCTCCAGACGTGAACAGAGGTGCCGGCAGCTCGAGAGCCCCTTACTGTAGCGTCCGTCACCATGGTCGAACCAGCCGACAGGTCGTCCACAGCCGGACAGAGGCTGGGCGCCCCTGAAAGCTTTGGGGTGTCCACCCTGGAGCCAGGCCTGCGTCCTCCTGCCCAGCCTCCAGGGCGACAAGTCTCCATAAGGGTTCATATGCTCGATGACACACAGGAAGTCTTTGAGATACCGGTGAGTAAAATTTCTTCTTCGTCGTCTTCTTCTCCTTCTCATAGATGTGTACTAGATACCGGCTGCAAAGATGGCGCCTATTCAATCCAATGAATCCAAAAAATGTTCGAACGTAAGGGTTTACTTCCTGGTTATGCAGCCCACTGGATATGCACAGTAGTGTTTCTCCCGCAACTTCCAGCTCGGTCCATAAGCTTTACATTGTGATGACATCAGAGTCATAATTGATCTTGTTTGCAGTTCCAGGTGTCTGTTTTATAATGGCGGTCAATGGGGAAAATGTTTTTTGGGTCTTCTCCTTCTCCTCCTCCTTCGAATAACTGTAGTTCTGTGATTTGAGAAATATTCAGGATGACCACACAGATATTTTCTACTCAGACCTGTTTCATTGATTTGGATCTTCAAACCGCTGTAATATAACACAAGAGATTTGGTTTATCAGTGGGGACATTCAAACACTTTTCCCACTCACTCCTTATGTAATCCCTTGCTAGTTGTGGTTGCAGGAGGACGGATCAATATGTCCATTTACCTTGAGTCCTATGTCCTATCTCTGCTTCATGGAGATACACAGGAAGTGGAACAGAAGCTGGTTTTCACCTACAGATCCCTACTGCTGCCTCACAGACAGAAACACAGCCTTTATACTCCCTCTCAGTTTCCCCTCCCAGCCTCTGCTTGCACATAAGTGAGTGGGAGGCATGTGTTTGTGCATGGCAGCTCCCTGGCTTCCTAATGCTTTTCAGAGAACGGGGGTCCTCTGAGAGGCTGCACAGGCAGCAGCTTTAATGACGCCGGTGCTTCGGTGTCTCATCTCCGGGTGGGAGTGGGCTTGAATATCTGAATTAATGTCCACCGCAAGCTGACAGAGAGTTTGGTTGCGTGCCCTCCTCGGCAATTTGCACGCCTTTAGAAACCCCAGCCGCTGCATTATCAGCGTAGAATTCAGGGAGTTTTTGTGATGATAATTGAAAGAGATTCCGGCGAGTCACACAATCTCAGCTGGCTTGTAGAACATCCAGAGCTGCCAGTTCGGGCAGCCGTAATTGGCTCATGTGAAAATGCCAAGAATGTATACGGTTCTTAGTGTGTCAGCGCCTGAGTGTGTGTGTGTGTGTGTGTGTGTGTGTGTGTGTGTGTGTGTGTGTGTGTGTGTGTGTGTGTGTGTGTGTG
>JBBPCS010000878.1:4758597-4801738 GCA_037974645.1 Hollardia meadi
ACACACACACACACACACACACACACACACACACACACACACACACACACACACACACACACACACACACTTACTCACTCACTCACTCACTCACTCACTCACTCACTCACTCACTCACTCACTCTTTTAATCTCTTCCCAGCAGAGGTGGCTGTCCACAAACATACCACTCTCCGCCCCTGGGACCACACATTCACACAGCACACCTCTCCTCATTTACATTTTAGCTGTGCTTCCCTGCCAATGTTTGCAAACACACAATAAATGCATTTCCTTGTTTTCTGGAGATGTAAATTACCCCAAAAAGCCCTTCCTTCACCACAGGCAAGAGCTGAAAAACCAAACCACAGACCTGCTGGTTATTTATCGCGGCCACAACGTTATACCCATTCTCCCCCTCCCCCTCCTCTCCAATCCCTCCCCCTCCTCAAGCCGACGCGGGAAGGAAGTGGCTAATTCAGCAGCTCATACAGGAAACAGGAAGTTATTTTCAGATTTTGTGAAGAAACAAATTTCTCTGTGCGGCACATTTCTTTCCGCCCACAGTGGGCACTGCCATCTGATCCTGTGGTGTATTTTAAGACTGTTTGTTGTTTCTACATTCACAATAAATCTGGAGCAGAGAGCTGGAATCATCTGGTACATGCGGTGCAAACAATGACACTTGACCACTTCTTTAGGTCTAAATATATTACAAAACCTTCAGAAAAAACAGCCCCTGTGCCCACATCTATCTGTGGAGTTATCTACAAGCTACCAGATCACGAAAAAAGGAACTAAATATCTTTTTCTTGTCCAGCTCAATAAAGAGTTCGATGGGCTGCTGACTGATTGGTATGTTTATTAATGGATTGATTGATCTCCCTCCTCCACAGCGGACAGACTCCTGCAGTGTCGGACTACCAGCTGCTGGAAATCGCTCGGCGGTTGGAGATGTACGGCATCCGTCTGCACCCTGCCAAGGACCGAGAGGGTACTAAACTCAGTCTGGCGGTTGCGCACACTGGGGTGCTGGTTTTCCAGGTGAAACCCATAAACATCAGATTCAAAGAGTCAAACATTTGGCTGCATAGCGAGGCATAATGATAATATTTTGTAGAGATCTTTTTTTGTGGTGAGCTTTATCTACTCAGATCAGATATTCTCACTGATATCAACGTCTTAGCTAGGAGAGAAGAAGATACTTAAAGGTAGTTTGTGCGTTATTATTATTAAGAAAATGTGCACGGAACCAGGAAGTACATCTATATTGTCTGTCTTGGATCTGTAGGCATCAAATAAAACACATTTTGCTGAATTATTGTATGCTTAGACGTTGTATTAGAAGTATATTTTGGGGTAAAAATGAAATAAACATTCCCATTGTGCTCCCTTTTTGAATTCTCTCCTGTAACATAATGTTTTTTATGAATATTAATCAGTCAATCATCATGTCCTTTATTCAGGGGTACACAAAAATTAACGCCTTCAACTGGTCCAAGGTTCGCAAACTCAGCTTCAAACGCAAAAGGTTCCTCATTAAGCTGAGAGCAGACCCCGCTGTAAGTTATAACACTTCTTTTCCTTTCCTCTGTCTCTGTCATGTGTCCTCTGTCTCTTCTTCCCTGCATCCATGCTTATATCTGCCTCTGCGTCTTCCAGCAGAATGCCCACCACGACACGCTGGAGTTTGCCATGGCCAGCAGGGACTGCTGCAAGATCTTCTGGAAGATCTGCGTGGAGTACCACGCCTTCTTCAGGCTCTTCGAGGAGCCCAAGCCCAAACCCAAGCCCATCCTGTTCACCAGAGGATCCTCCTTCCGGTTCAGGTGAGGAGAGGACAGAAAGGGAAGGATGGGAAGCTGCTACGGTTTGCATTTCGTCACCTGCTTTTCTCTCTTTGCATCTGCAGTGGTCGAACCCAGAAGCAGATCATCGATTATGTGAAGGACTCGGAGATCAAGAAAGTTCCATTTGAAAGGTTACTATTGTAGAAAGGACACAACCCAGCAATCAGTTTTCTGTTTTTTTTGGATCAGTTGGTTTGACCTCTCTGTCCACTCGTCTCTTTTCAGGAAGCACAGTAAGATTTTGTCCAGCAGCAGCATGTCTCCTCAGTCATCTTCTTTCAGATCGCAAGTGCCAAAAGAGGTGATACAGGCAACAGTCACTGACCTTTATCCACACATAATCTTGTTTTTTTTAAAATTTCCATTAGTTTCCTTTATTATCTCCTTATGTTTTCATTAGAACTTTACGTGCTGTACACATTTACAGGCTCTTTGTGTCTGCTTTTATTACTTCTCTCAATCTCTCTGGAGTTTAAATCTGGAGCTGCTTTGTGGCCAAAAGTATAAAGCTGTTTTTGTCCTGAGCAGCTCAGGGGTGTGAGTGTGCTTTACCCAGGCTGCTCCCATGAATAACAGGGTATTATTTAAGATAATGAGCTCAGTTAGATAAGAGATCATCTGCCTCATCTTTTCATCACTCCTCATTCTCTCTGTCTTCTGTCTTTTTCTTCCCTTTCCTCATTTGCAGAGTGCCATGTCTGTCCAGTTAACAGACCAGCCTGACTCAGCCCGGCTGGCTCATCAAGCAGAGTCTAATGGCTCAAAGGAGCCGCCAGCGGCCACATCCTCCACCAATGGCTTCCATGACATACCAGCAGCGCCCGGCTCAGACCCGACTCAGCCCCGACAGAACCACAATGGAAACGGATCAGGGCCGGACCCGCAGTTCCTTAACCCAGGTCCATCCTGCAGGGCAAACAAAGGCAGCAGCTCCTCTATTCCTTACATAGACTGCAGCGACATAGACAGTGAATGTGATGTGGCAAAGAATAACAGGGCCACCAGGGGCCACAGCAGTGCAAATGACAGCAATGCGGATGAGCCTTGTGAATATAATAAGAAGCGTGAGGGTAGCGGTAGCAATGGGGGGCAAGCTGGGAAACTGTTTGGGGTTGTGAATGGGTTCTACCACACCAATCACCAGGGGCTGATGCAGCAGCATCAACAGCAGGGTATGATTGGGCAGCAGCAGCAGCAACAAGGTATGCTGGGTAACAGAAGTACAGATCAGTCTCCAGTGTCCAACAAGTTTAACATGAGTCACGAGCTAACAGATCGTGAAATTTTGCCTAATGGAGGTTCATTTCATGGCCGGCTCCCGCTCCACAGCACGCTGCTGGATGAAATCTTCCAGGGTCGAGACAAGCGACCGTTAGGGACCGGTACTCGCAGTCAGTGCTCCAGCCCGGTGATCAGCAGCTTCCACCACCGCACGAACTCTCTCAGTCACGCTGAGATGACAAACGGCCACGGTCAGCCGCGCTCGCGTTGGGACGACGGTGGGCATTACTTCAGTAAACGTCCAGGAGTCTTCCCAGTGGAAACTCCCACTGTCCTGCCGTCAACCCACTCAACGAACCACTACGGTAGCTACTCCCCGATCACCTCGAACCGCACACCGCCACATTTCGCCAAACCATACAACAACAACAACATGAGGAACCGCTCTGATACTGATCCATTCATTCTCAGCCAGCTGACATCCACTCCCATTCACACTCATCGCTCCGGGCTGCACAGCCAAGCCCCATGTTCTGCCCCAATGGAGCGAAGGATGATCATAACTAACGGCAATCATGCAGGGAACCTTGTGGTTCCAGGTCAGGCACGCTCCAACACAGTGCAGCGGCTGTATGGCCGTCGGGGAAAGCCCGGTACCAACTCCACTCGCAACAACCACAACCTAAACCAGCCGGTCCAAATGATCGACGGATCTACCAGCAGTGGCACTGACACCAGCGACACAGAGTCTGACACCGGTAGCAGCGCGTACAGCCAGCCACTAATGTACGGCAATCCTGTTGCCGTCAGCTCCATGAATTCGATTAACTCGAACGGCGTGAACGCGTCCCCGCTGCCGCATAGCAAGTTCTCCTTCGGGAGTCTCCAGCTGGAGGAGGGGGAGGACGGCGAGGGAGGGGAGGAAGGGTGTTACCGCTTTAACGAGGAAGATATCGGAGGTCAGGTTTTCAGCTGTTGAAGGGTTAAGACCTGCGAGTAGTTCAGCCTAACATTAGACATTATAACGCACAGTAAACATAATCCTGCTGTAAGAATGTACGACAACAACTCAGTTCAGTATATTACAGATAAACTGCTGTAGAGAATTAAACTCAATCACCCAGCTACACTAATGAAGACTGAAAACCATTCTGAAATAGAATGACATAGAATTACACAACTGAATTGCGATGCTTTAGATCTAGTCCACCTGTTTACACTAGGCTAGCTGTGGTACATCTTATATATGAAGCACTCATTTTGTGCAAAGGTTCTCACATATTTTGAACACATTTTATAGGTTTTTAAATGTGAATAGAAACTCCAGCCCTACTTTAAGGTGAACTGATCCCTATTTCTAAACCCCACAATCGTCATTTTTGTATAACATTTTTGAAAGCTAACTTTACACGTAGTTAAAACTTTTTTCTGGCTATTTGTCAAAGGGAGAATCGGTCCGTAAAGCCTGGAGGCACCTCAGCCAGCTCTCTGTGAAATGTTTAAGAACCAGCGTAGGTGTTGTGTCAAGAAAAATCCTCCTTACAGTGTGCCATAACTCAAAAACTGTATATATGACAATAGATGTACGTATTGATGAATAGAAATCTAAAGGAGTACCTTCACATGTAGAATTATAGTTCTTGTGGGGGAGATAATTTCTTCCTCGTTATTCATGTCAGTCTCTTCTGTTTTGGAGAAATGATTGTTAAGATATTAAAGAGATAAATTAGTTGGCATGGTTTTTAGGGGAAATGTAACACTTTATAGCTTGTTCTGGAAGCATTCCCCGTTTGTAGTGTCCTAATGTAGCGTTCTCCTCTAAATCAAACCTTTATAATTATTTGACTGTTGTCTTGTGCAATAGAAGGGCTTTAAGATAGTAGCTGGAGTTCATTAAGGGATGTCAATGGGAAGTCATTGGAGATGTTGTGAACAGTTTGTGTTTAGAGCAGTCTGTGGTTGTTAGGACTGTGTTAAACCACAAGGATAACACAGATTGTTAAACAGAGATATTCTCCTTTAATTGTACAGTATATTGAATGTTCTTCTTGAATGGATTGTAGAGCGGTGGAAAATAGTTTTCAGTGTGTAAGCTATGGGGCTGTGGGAGGAAAGCTGTAGCTAATGGCCGCTCTCCCTTTCTCATTCGGTTTTGGCTGAGCTGACGCTCTTTTCCCCTGAGCACTTTTTTTTAATGCTTTCATTCGATTTCTCTGTCTGTCGTGGGCAACTTGCACTGTAATTTGGATGTTTGTGGTAGAGACTTTTTTGTAGTGATTATCTTTTCTATTTACCATTAGTAGAAGAACAGATTTTCATGAATTAAAATGTGAGGGAGAGTATGACACTTTTATATCTATATTTTTGATAATAACTGAAGCCCCATGTGTGTCTACGTTCCTTCTGAAGATGCATACGCGCTGACGCTACTTCTATTGGTTAGTCATGGGGTTTATTTCTGTCTTTCGTTCTTTTTCTTTACGGTTTTACACACAGTAAGCAATAATCAAAAACACCAACCATTGTTCTGAAACCTGTGACCATCCATAGCTGTCTGCTTTGCTTAGCTTGGCCCCTGACATGCACCACAACCCAACAACGAACAGGTTATGCGTGACTTTCGTCCGATGCTGGTTCAATGCTGTTTATTGAAGGTGTGCTGGCCCTCCATCCCCATCACTGTCATTTGCTGGCTGTCTGCTCGCTGTAACACATGCTTTTTTCTTTGCATTGCAATTAATTGCGGTAGAATATAGTGAATTACAGTAAGTTCATAAAAGGAAAAGGATGCGCTTCTCCTACACTGAACTTCAGTTGGATCCAAATAAATAAAGTAAATAAATAAATAAAATTAAAGGAACGTCTGTATTTCTCTAAAACAAAGATGGTTTAAAAAAAAAGACACTAAATAAAATTTAACATTTAACATTTTTTGCTAAATTTTTGTCCCCTTTTTTTTTCTTTTTTTTTTGCAAACTTTGTTTTTAGGAAATACAGACATCTTAGTGAATTAAGGTGGCTTCTTAAGGTGGAAAGCTACCTACTAGCAGTTCAAATTATGACATTTCTGAATTTGGATCTACTTTGAAGCTAAAGATGGCAATGAATGATTGACTCTCAGTGCAAAAACAACAGTTTAAACTTCACATATTTAGAATTGGCACTAATTTCAGTAGTCGTTATATCTGATTAAGTCACTTTTACATGTTACCTACTGTTATTACACTATTATTATACTGATATATAACTGCTTAGAGAGCTTTACTGCTTCCTATAGCAGTGATATTGTCATCATGATCTTATTTTATAGGCACGTTCTAAAGCCAAACGACTGTTTCTTTCCTCCTCCTTCCTGAAGCAAATGTTCATGCTTCATGCTTTGTAAATGCATTGTTTATCAGCATGTTTTCTGTTAGTGGGGGAAAAAAACACTGTTTCTCGCCATTTCCTTTTCTTAACTCTGAATGCATGTTAACTTTTCTGTCATTCTGCTCTGTTTTTGCTCACTTTGTTTCTGTCATGGGGCTCAAAATGGTTTCCGAGAGAGGCATTAAGTGCCGTATAACACAGACTTAATAACTCGTAGAATGTGTAGTTTTCCTGTTTCTCAGTCGGAAAGTCTCTCTCATTCACTTCTTTTGGTTTTTTTGTCACTACGTTGTTACGATAAATTAACTACACCCTGTCTTTTTCAAATATTTTGAAACCATTTGTGCTTTCGCCCCGGGTTTCCTCACTATGCACAAGGACAAAACAGGGCCGACTCAACTCCAGTGCTCTTTCAACAGAGAGTGAGAGGGCGATGGTAGACAGACACAAGTAAAGTTAAGCTTAATGCAAACGTAAGTGCAAAAAAAAAAAATCTTTGAGAGACATGGAGTTTTAATTCGTAAGGTGTGAAAGTCTGAGTATTGTCAGGAGATGGACACACACACACATACAACACATGAATACTGGCGTTGAGTCCACCTTGTCGTCCTTTCACTGCCTGTCACCAAATAGCGCTTGCAGCAAGTCATTTTCATTGAGGCTATTTGTAATTTTGACGCACTGTACATACAGTAACAGACTGATAGATTGTGATTTTGTACCAATTTGTATGTTAATAGAGTTGATCAGAGCCAAATTTGGTAGATTGACTCTAAAACGAAAAGTAAAATGTTTGTCGTTGTGATGTCATCGTATTTGACTGATATAAAAGTAACTAGTGTAACATATTGAGAAATGCTCTTGTTAGATGAGAAGATGCCCGTCTTATTTCTGTACATGTAAATATGAAGCTATAGCCGACAGCCAGTTAGCTTAGCTTAACACATATACTGGCAACAGGGCTAGCCTAGCGTTGTCTGAACGCGACAAAAACTGACTAGTAACACCATAAAACCTCCCTAATTAGCACATTATATCTTGTTTGTTTAATCTGTACAAAAACTGAAGTGTAAAAATGACACATTGTGCTTTTATGGAGATTTTTAAACTTTTGTTAACAGGCTAGCAGTTTTCCCCCCGAAGCTAACAGGCTTGAGAGTGGTATCAATCTCCTAATCTAACTCTCGGCAAGAAACCAGAGTTGACGCATTTCCCAAAATGTCAAACCATTTTCTTTAATTTAGATGATCAAACTGGTATAAGGCGGCGTTTTTAGCATCACATCTGTGCTTTCTCTTTACATAACACTCTTTTTACTGACTGACTGGCTTCTTTTGAATGAATAAATGGGCTTTTTGGCTGATTTTGTGAACTGTAGATTGGCAAAATATTTTACAATATACATCCTAAATATAAAATCACAATAAATACTGAATATGCAGAGGCCACACTGCTGCCAATCTAGCTGAAGAACTGTCAAAAAGTCGTTCTATTCTTTTACAAAAGAAAGGCATTGAAATCATTTTCCCCTTAAAGCACACTAACTATATGGCCTGAACATGCACTGACTCTTGTGTAAATGCAACCTGCACACCTGTCCTTTTTTATTTTCATCACAGAACACCTGTTTGTTTTTTTCTTGTGACTTCTTTGAGGTTTTCGCTCTTATTTTCTCTCTTTTTAACACTGTAACTGATTGTGTGCACTAGTGTCAATAAAAAACGACCTTGTATGTTCGAAGAAAAGGGACTCCAGAATTTTCTGTAGAGAGAACCGATGTCCAACTACCCCTGCCCCACCCCTCACACACCCACCTCATACAGTACCCTGCTTGAATTGTGACCCCCCGCCCCCCACCCGTGTCTTGTGTTGTGGTAGCTAGACTGTAGAGTAGAGGTTGTTCATTTTGTTCTGTGTTGTGCACATGATTCGACCCGTTTCTGTCCGTGTTTCATGTTTTCTAGCTTCCGTTAGCTCCTTGTTTCACTTGTGTTCCTTGTTGTAGTTTTTAGTTTTTGTCTGTATGGTGGTAAGTTCTTTTATAGCACCCGTCACAGATCTGCACTCAGTGGTTGCCATGGTTTTTACCCATGATCCAGTTTGGTGTTTAACAATGGACTCTTTGGAAACTTTGCACCTGGGCAAGTATAAAGTCACCACCTTAGTACCATGTAGTGAACCTCTGTAGTGACTCTAGCTGTAGTAAAAAGTAGGTCTAACTTGTTACTCTCCCGCCGGATGATGATGTTTTCCCCAAAATAAGTTACTTCCAACTACAATCAGACCAGACTCCTATTAAAAAATGATTTTAAGCATCAGATGTCACAATCAGCATCTATAGATCATATCTATAGTGCATTGTAAGGGAACTGGTAAAGCTAAGATAGCATTTATTAGTCATAAATGCAGCCATGATACTTTTTCAACTAGGGCAACAGAAAAAAAATGCAACGCAATCGTCATTTTTCATGCAAACATACCAACCAGTCTCTGGTTTTGGACTGTTAGTCGGACATTTTAACAAACGATTAATCATAAAACTGTGAAAGCAATTGACAAATTAACTAATAATGAAAATAATTGTTAGTTGCAGCAGCCCTATTTTTAAATACAAATATCACAGTTTACATGCATAAACATATCACGTCTTTGTTTATAACCTTAATGCAACTTTTTAATAAGCACAACAGCATTATTTCTCTTCTTACCCTTATAATGCACAGATATGACCTTTTGTTAAGTCTTGCAAATAAACTGACTTGTATAATCTTTAGCTCTTTACTAACACCCACTTATTATATTTTCCTTCTTTTGACCTGTTTTACTATGTTTATAACCATATTTTGGATGAGGATCCAAACATAGAGAGTAGATGAGAGTAGATGTAGACTTGACAGCTGAGGGATCGTAGCATTTCTGTCATGCAGTGACTCGAGATTGATCGTCTAACCTTGAAATTCATCGCCATACAGTTGGGTTACATTTAGAGGAATTATTTGGGGAATGTGTCCATATCTTTAGCTTCCTAATGCAGGTTGAAGCTAGAAGCCTGTCTCCTCCACTGGGAAGTGGAAAGAATGAAAATTTCATGATAAGAATTAAACGATAAGGAGGATGGCAGTGAATTTCATGAAAGTAGTTTTTTATGTTGTACACGTAGAATCTACTTTAACTCCGTCTCTTATCCTCTCCTACCATCTTCTCCCTTATCTCACTCTTTGTTCTATTCCTGTCCCCGTCTCCCTCCCCTTTTCCATTTTTCCGTTTTCCTCTTCCTGCTCCAGAAAGTCCCGGTTCAGAGGACTCTCCGGTCGGAAGTCCCCATGTGGTCGTCAACGGCTCGGTAAATGGACAGGGGATTGGCAGCATCGGCATCCTGGGTCCAGGTCAGAGTCCTGAGGGACGGCAGCTGTCGCCTCTCACCAGCCCGCTGCTCACTGACGCCGGGTGTGTCCGCAACGATGATGATGAGGAGGCGAGGAGGAAGGTGGGCATACAGACAGGAAGAGGGTGGATGGAAAATTTGGTCTGCACTGTCAATCCATAGATCATACATTTTGTATAAATACATAACCCTAAACGTTGACTTTTATCACTTTGTATATAGATGCTAAAAGTGACATTTAGCTCGACCCATAATGCCCCCCCTCAAGTAAAGAATCAGCCCACAGTGCTGATTACACACCTACTAAAGTTTGCTGTAGAGGCTGACAGTCTTGTATGTTTTATTAAAATTGTGCTCTATAGATAAAAAACCAAACTATTTTCTCAGTGGATATGTGAAAAGATGAACACATCTTTCTGTTTGTGTCCAGAAGTTTCCCACAGACAAGGCCTACTTCATAGCCAAGGAACTGTTGACCACAGAGCGGACCTACATCAAAGACCTGCAGGTCATCACAGAGGTAAGGAGGCATTTCTCTTTTATTCTTTAATTAGTTTTTCTTTAGATTATTATTATGTTACATTATGTTAAAAATGTACTTTCTTGAGTGTTTGTTCACTCGGTCTAGCCTCATCTATTGCCATGAGGATGCTAACGGCAAAGATTTTCTCATCTGTCTGAGGTCGAAAGAGAAGGATCTTTGAAAAGCCGTCTGACCAGGAGTTAGTCTGGTCAAGTGTAAACACATTCCCAAAAGTACGGAGACCGACCGTGAACCACAGTTCACAGACAGTGACGGTCCTGCATAGTGTGAGTCACAGCTGGTTTGTGCAGTGCAAAAACTGGAATCAGCCTAAATATCAGGAAAGTGAGCCGAGCCTTCCTAAGCCAAAATATTGGGACAAGGAGCTTAAGTTCATTTCTCTGTTTTTTTAATTCTCATCCCGAAAAATGGGCTTTTATGTGCATTTAGTTTGGCACACGACTGACACTCATAAAGCCTCAACATCTGAGGCTTTTTCCTTGTGCAAGACAGATGAACATACAGCTTCCAAGTAAGCGCATCTAAGTCACTTGTTCACACAACGCGTCTCATGATTCGCTTCCTTTTAAGCGAGCAACCATGCATCATGTTTGCTCTTTGAGACGGCACAGACTAGTAGCTCCGGGCTCTTTGGTTTACAAGTTAAACCACTAAAATCAACACAGAGGAAACACTCACTCTGCGTCTTAAATCCTTAATGTGGGTCAGACTTTGTCTTTTATGTGATTCAGCTTTACTGTCTGTTTTACTGTCTCTGACTAACAAATGGGAGGAAAATCAGCAGTGGGAGGGTAATGAGTGGAGACCACCAATGGGGGAAAAAACAGGTTAAAGCCACGAGCAGCGAGCACCTGCTTGCTATATTATGAATATTATGAAGTTAACCATGACTTCTGACCTTGCTTTGGAGGGAAAAATGTCCCCTCTTTGTCTTTTTCTGCCTCTCAGCTGTTTCTTCTTCTCAACAGTAGTTTCCACTCTCTTTGATGTGGGAGGAAGGCGTGTGCTGGATCTTTAAAAAAAACAAAAAAACCCCCTCTTAAATATTTTCGTTGGCTGGCATCACTCACCCCTCATCCCACACGCTTCCCTCCTCTCTCTTTTCCCATCGTCACCCTTCCTCTCTCCCACTGAGTCGTTCTGTGAAACAGCTGGACGGCCTCCTGCCTGCCCTGGCTGTCATAACCTCGTGTGATTTACTCTGAAAGGGGAATATCACACCTCCGTGTCAGGGGTTGGGGAGCACTCGCTCGGGGCCAGGAGGATCATGGCGTGTCTGTGCGTGTGTGCTGATCCTCAGTGCAAACAAATGTCATTGTGCTTTCAAGTCAAATCACTCATCCTGACCCACCTCTTATTGTAGGGGGATCATAACAGTATTGTGTGTGTGTTTGTGTGTGTGTGGTTTCTCATATATGTCACTTGTAATCAATGTCAGTGTCTGTTTTGAGGGATTTTAATAGTGTTTTAATTTAATTTCACTATGCAGATTAAGTCTTACTTTAACTGGGGCTGCAATAAATGATTATTTTCACTATTTCCTCAGTTAATTCATTAATCATTTGGCATATAAATATCAGAAAATAGTGGGAAAATTCCAAAAAGACCAGAGGATTGTCTTCAAATTTCTTTTTTTGTCTGAGCAAATCCCAAAAACATGCAATTCAGTATCACATAAGACAAAAAAGAGAGAGAGAGAGTTTTTGCCATTTTGCTTGAAGGAAATGACTTCAATAGTTAATCAAATCAAAATAGACTGCAAATTAATTTTCTGCAGAGCACCACATAGATGTAGAGCCACTTGCATATTCCCTTCCCTCTCAGATAAAGCTGGAAGTCCAAACATAGACGCCATAAGCTCTCAATCTTTTTGAACAGGTTTGATTCAGAGAACCGAAGAGAGATGAGACGGTAGCTGGAGTAGATGGACATAAACCTTGACTTGATTTTTCATTTTTGGAAAGTGTGTGCATGTTTTCTCTTATTTTTTTTCTCACATGACCACATGTGTCTGTTTGTAGTCCTTCCAGGGTGTTGCGGGGAAAGACGAGGCCTTCCCAGACTCTGTTAAGAACCTGATCTCCGCCAGCTACGATCCGGTCTACAAGTTTCACCAGGGATTCCTCAAAGAGGTGGAGCAGCGGCTGGCGCAGTGGTCAGTATCTGGACATTACATTGGAAATAATAGAAGAAGTGAGACTGCTGAAAAAATACCCCAACAAAATTTTGTTATAGACAAAGAGAAAAATAAGACTGTAGTGTTTCTGTATCAGTTTCTGTATCATGTCTCACAGTAACAGAAGCAAAAAAACAAAATGTCACTGAGGAAAGAGAACAGATTCTAATTCTGTGTATTCATTTATTTTATTTAACCTGAGAAAAATGGGTTCACATAGCACCATCACAACATGCCATATCAATTTTAAACTAAAACCATGCCTCCTTCATCTAAAATGAGTAATGAGGTGAAAAAGACTTTGCATGGGAACTAATGTGCACATGCAGTTATGTCTGTACTGACAGACAGGGGGAGCAGAGCGCCGGTCATGTGTGAAACGTAGAAATGTAGCTCTGTTCCGACATCTACTGGTGAATAAATGTCACTGCATGTGAAACAAGTTCTAATTTCTTTTCTATCTCCCCTTTCAGGGAGGGTCGTTCCAACGCGCACATTAAAGGAGACTATCAACGAATTGGTGACATTCTCCTGAAGAACATTCAGGGTCTGAGGGTAACTGTTTTCTTTTCTACTATAACCCCTCGTTTGTATAAGAATTGATTCACAGGTTTAGAAGTTGTGAGTGTTGTCGTTGCATCTTGGCTCCTCTGTCTCTCGCCTGTATTTTAAATTCTTCTTCTTTCTTTTGCATCTGCAGCAACTGACCGTTCACCTTCAGAAACATTCAGAGTGCCTGGTTGAACTGGAGCGGGCCTGTAGGTAAGTGAATGGAGACATGAGCTTTCCAAAATTTAAATATTTTTTTATTTTTTTAAACGTAAAGTGCAGAGCATGACGTTTCAAAAGTAGCTAACACTGAAGGTTTGGGGTTTAGGAGAAGGCCGAAACGCTGTGGATAATGAATGAATTTTCATTTTTGGGTGAACTGTTCCTTTAATCCTCTACAAAGCAAAGCTTGCCATAATTTAGCTTGTAGCTGAGCAGGTGTAGTGATACAGGCAGGACACAATGTGAAGACAGCAATTAAATAACAGAAGGAAATCTAAAAGAATGGTTAGGGTTAGGTAGAAGGGTAGAAAAGAGCATTTTGAAAAGTGACACTTTATTACTGTTCCTCAGGTCCAGCCGGAAGGTGGAGGCTCTGTGTCGAGACTTCGAGCAGCAGAGAGTTTGCTACCTGCCCTTCAACATCTTCCTCCTCAGGCCCCTCCACCGCCTGCTGCACTACAAACTCATCCTGGAGAGGCTCTGCAAGCACTACCCGCCCACCCACGACGACTTCAGGGACTGCAGAGGTATGCGCTTCAGCTCTTTTGTCCATGCCTCCGCCTTGTTTGTGCACATGTGCTTTTTGTAACGATCTCTCCAATCGTCCTTTCAGCGTCTCTGGCAGACATCTCAGAGATGGTGCTGCAGCTCCAAGGCACCATGATGAAGATGGAGAACTTCCAGAAGCTTCTAGAGCTGAAGAAAGATCTGACCGGCATCGACAACCTCGCCATCCCCAGCAGGGTTAGACTCTTTGATTTTATTTAAGAAGACAGGGGACACTTAGATGTTATTCATAGAAGTGACTGACTGACCTGCAAAATGTCTTCCATTATGCTAATTTATGTATCTTGACGCTCTCTCTGTTGCTGTCATATTTTTTACAGTATGTTTGTGTTTAACCTGCAGGAATTTATCAGGCTCGGTTGCCTCAGCAAGCTCTCAGGGAAGGGCCTCCAGCAGAGGATGTTCTTCCTGGTACGACATTTCAGCTACTGTGCAAAGTGAAGAGCTAACATCAGCAATAGCAAAAAAAAAACCTAACCTCGTCTTCTTCTCTGAATCCTCTTTAGTTCAGTGATTCCTTGGTGTACACCAGTCGAGGAATGACCCCATGCAACCAGTTTAAAGTCCATGGCCAGCTGCCCCTGTATGGCATGACGGTATGTGACCATATTCCTTTCGCAACGTGCCGGCGGAAACTGACTGGTACAGAATTAAAACAATCTTTACAAAACGTTATCAGGTGAAATTTCTTGTTTAATTAGTGTCTATTTAAGTTTGATGATGACGTGTGTGTTTTTGCAGATCAGAGAAAGTGAGGAGGAGTGGGGAGTCCCTCACTCGTTCACCTTGTTTGGGCAGCGGCAGTCTGTGGTGGTGGCAGCCAGGTACGCACAAGACACACACGCAAACACATATACAACTCAAAAATCTGACTCGGCATATTTTGTGATAATATAACAATATGATTTTACAAGAGTTCAGTGATGGACTTCATAATTCCTGCCAGCTTAAAGTGTATTATAATCTCTGCTCAAGTGGGCTGACTTGACAAAACAACATATGGTGATAAATGAGTATAAATACCGGAATTAGCCAAAAGGCTATTTTCCATCTGTGGTCCTCTGGCCAAGGTGTTAAAAAGGCTTCCTAAAATATGTCAAGCAAAACACTAACAGAAAAAAAAACAGGATCACAAGCTGTTAAGAACAGTAAGATCAGTATGGACTTTTATACAGTGCATATAGAATGAAATAACCAACAAGCACAGGACATATAAAACAAGAGTTTAGTGCTAACATGTATATGCATTAATCAACCACCATTGAACAAACAAAACGAAAACAGGCCACACAACGAAACAAAACAGGGCATGGAGATTATGGAGCAAGAAGAAGAGAAAGGTGGAAAAAAGTTCTGAATGGTTAGATCAGTAGTGACATATATACACGTGGCAAACAAGCATAGCACATATACAGCGTGTGCTGTACGCTTCTACTGTGTTGAAGGTGACTTTTTAGAATGACAACACGCATGGGTTTCCTTCTTTCTCTCTCTCTGAATATACCTACCTGATTTCAGTCAACAATTTTACACACAATCTCCCACTCTTTTCTTCTTCTCTGTCTCTGTGCAGCTGTGCACCAGAGATGGAGCGGTGGGTGGAGGACATTCGGATGGCCATTGACCTGGCCGAGCAGAGCATCAGCCCACACATGGACCTGCTGTCCACCAGCCTTTCTGACAACAGTGAGTCAGCCCTCTGCTGTGTTTATAGTTGTGTGAGTGAGAGAGACTCGCCATCGACTTATGTGGATTTAAAAGACAAAAAATCAGACCTTGAAGAGATGTTGAAATGTGTGCGATTGTAGCCCCTAATTTGGGGCTGGATTCGTCACCCATGACAGTTTTGGGTTAAGATTAATATGACACAGGGACCTCTGCTGGGAACTTTTTACCTTTACTGACTGATATTATTTACGTTTATTAATAAGGTCTTTCTTTCAGGGAAATGGATCATCTTTACCTGTCTTTTACCTATTGTCCACATACGCTTGTGCGTCTCTTTCAACCCTTCCCTCCCTTTCTTTCTTGCTTTCAGCACCTGAATAACCTGGCTGAATTGTTCCAGGTGGTCTTTCATCATATTTTTTATGTCACCTGATATGTAGGTCCAGGCCACAGCTGTCACCCACTCTTCTCCTCGTCTTTTTTTTCCTCATTCTTTAACGTAAACGCTCGTCAAGATGTTCAATGAGGCCTCCGACAGGTGACCTTTGGTTTGATGTCTCCATTGTCCCTCAGCGAAATCACCTGTTATGTGCATTTAGATCTCAAACAGTTAAAGAGTATCGGTTTACTTTCTGTATTGAAGTGGCTTTGATCACCGTTTTGGCCCTGCACTTTGATCTGTATCAGCAATCTGCAGCCACGTTAGCTCCGAATGGTGAGATTAAGTAGCGGCAAGCCACAAAAAGCCAAAGCACAAGGCCCTCCCAGCTAAAGGTAACATACAGAACATTAAGTTTCTGGAATAATTTCCTAAGATGCCATGAAAACATTGTTGTCCTTTCTCTTTATTTGGAGCTCCACAAACTAAATAAACACAAGACACACAAAGTAATCCTTCTAATTATTTATAATCCCTTAAACAGCTGATAACAAGAGTTGACATACCTTAACGCTTACTTGGTTTGCTGGTATAAGATGATAATCAGTCCAAAATATAGCTCAATACAATAAATGATATTGTTAGTTAGATAAATAAATAGAGTGCAAAAAGAAGTATAAAACTCAATATAATTTGTTTTATTGGCGGTAAAGGAAAAATAAAATGCAATTAGCTTTTTGACCAAATGATTGGAGGTTTAAGGAAAAGTATAAATGGCTATATTTCATTACATTTTAATGAATTAACGAACCGTATTTTATCAGTACCGGTTTGTACATTTTTTTTTTTTTTAAATTCAACCCCAGTCAGAGCAGAGTTCTTTCTGCTAACCAGCATGTCTGAACTGCCCGTCGTTCAACAGAGCTGTTGGAGGACGGCGGAGCTGAGCTGGAGTCGGAGGAGGAGCTCTGCGGCTCGCGCTCATCTCTGGAGCGTCAGGGTCACCGTGGTAACACCACCGTCCACGTCTGCTGGCATCGCAACACCAGCGTGTCCATGGTGGACTTTAGTGTTGCTGTGGAGGTACCAGGCTGAGTTTCTTCTCTCTTCAGCTGTTTGTCTCCACATATCACATCTCTTTTGCCTCTCAAGCCCTGTAGCTGTGGTGTCCAGTTTGATTTTTTTGTCCAGTGTGTTAGCTCTGTGTGTTCTGTTCCTGGCTCTTGTACCTTCATCTTTACCTCTTCCCCACTGTCTTCATACCATCTTCCATCTTCCACCTGTGTCTGTCCACGCTGACATTACTTGAGTGTGAGTTGATGAGGCCCCTCAGCAGACATCAGGGGCCCCTGTCTCTCTCTGTGTGGTTTGCTGGCACAAAAAAACACTCCCTGTTCTTTAGTGACACCTGTTGGAGTAGAGAGGTACTGCAGAAGCAAAAGTGTATTGATGCATGTAAGGCCCACATTATGAAGCATCTGATAAATAGATGGAAAATGGAGAGAGCAACTTATATTTATTATTCCTGAATTGTTGGACAAAGTATCACTGTATTAACCTCCTGCCAAACATGTTAAATATGAAAGAGTTTTCTAAAATATGGGATTTTATTCCTGGTTTTGCAAGAGTGCAGTGAGTCTAATGAGCACTAACAGACTTTTCTTACCTGCCCCGCCCCCATTTCTAACACTATAATGTAATCAATAATTTTGTTTCACTTTATTTAGCCTTGCGTGTCTTTTGTGTCTCCAGAACCAGCTCTCAGGTAACCTGCTGAGGAAGTTTAAGAACAGTAACGGCTGGCAGAAACTCTGGGTGGTATTCACCAACTTCAGCCTCTTCTTCTACAAGTCACACCAGGTGAGATGGACAGTAGTAGTTCCATGCTGGGTATGTTATTTATGACTGCTACCAAATGAGGTGTATAAAGATGATTATTGAGGCGCTCCTGTCCTTCTGGCCCGTCCCTGCTCACAGGATGACTACCCTCTGGCCAGCCTTCCTCTGCTGGGCTACTCTGTCACCGTCCCGTCTGAGTCGGAGAACATCCACAAAGACTATGTCTTCAAACTCCACTTTAAATCCCACGTCTACTACTTCAGATCAGAGAGCGAGTACACCTTTGAGAGGTATGGTCCTGAAATGTATTTATATGCACTTATTATATTCAACATTCCAAAACCTGCCTAATGGCACTGTTATATAATACAAGTATATGGGCCTGTATTTTAGCCCTGAAATACAGAATAATTGCAACTTCTACACTGTTTAAAATATTCATAAACATAGGATAGATGTCCTATACTTAGAACCAATTTACCAAATATTAACATGCATTTAACTGGTTCTTACAAGAAGACAGTTCAGTACTTTTACAGTAATTTTTCTCGTCTCCAGGTGGATGGAGGTGATCCGTAGCGCCACCTGCTCTGCCAGCCGCTCGCTGCCAAGCACCAGGAAAGACCTGTATTGATGAACCCGCCTCCCTGTCCTGCACAGAGAGACTCTCACCTGGGTGGAGACCTGAGTTTAGGCTGCACAAACACCAGAAAAGACTCATTCTAGAATCGCACAGCAGGCGCTGGAATCCACGTTAATTAATACCTCTCTGAACACATCACTCAGAGGTCCTCCCACATCACCTCCACCCTCTTATTGCACTCTTTCTGCACCACTAGTGTCTGATTAGAGACAAACTGCCACTGATGGCATTCGTCCACAATGTAATTCATAATTAACTTTTTTTTTTCTGCACCAGACTGGCAGCCGAAAGTCTTCTGGTGATGTTTCCCTGTCTTTATCTTTGACTTTGAGTGTTGTTCACATGCACACATGGATTTTAATATTTACCCCAAGGAAGATTGACCTTTTATAATAAACCTGAATGAAATAAATGGGGTTTGCCAGAAGTATTTGGGACACCGAAGAATGAGTTTGTGCACCATAAATAATAAAAAATATTCCTGTGTAACGTCACGTTTGTGACGAGATTTTAAAAAAGTGTATAGAAAATGTTTGAATAAGACCTGAACCAGGATTTTAAACTGTGTGCATGTGAACTCGCTCTTCGTGATGAGAGCATTTTCATCTGACAATCTTTTTGTAATTAGGTGAATTAAATGTGATGCCAGATTGGACACAATTAGAAAACATGCAACTTTTCCTTTTTGTAAGGCAACTTTTTGTACAGTCCTTTGATACACTGTGAAATGTTCTTTGTCGCTTCCTTTTTCATGTTTCCCTGCGAGTTTCGCTTTCGTTTTAAAGGACGAATGACTTTCTAAACCGCTTTCGACGCCAACAGAGATTTCACTGGTCCTCCACTCTGTATTCCTCCCAGTTTTCTGGATTTTGCTCTTCTAAGTAAAGATGAGAAAAGATTGTGTTCATATGAAAAAAAAAGAAGAGACGACTCTGAAATTGATTGTCTTTTGTTTTATATAGAGATCATAGGGACAGAACATCAAATGGGATCACATTATAAGTATTTATGACGACAACTTTAAGTAACCAAACCTGATTTACCTTTCAAATAATCCCAACAGCTCTTGGTTAAGTTCCACACTTTGTTTGCTACAAGGAAATTTGACTAAGCCTTTAATTTGTTAAACACCACTTCATGCTGTAGTTACACAAAGACTGCTTCTCTATTTCTCTGTGTCTGGGCTTCCAGTGAGATTAAGTAGCGGCAAGCCAGAAAAAGCCAAAGCACAAGGCCCTCCCAGCTAAAGGTAACATACAGAACATTAGCCAGTTATGTGGAACAAAATAATCTTCAGGATCTAGTTTCTCATGGTTTTATGCAGTGTTGTACATCAGCACTTTGACATTAAGTTTCTGGAATAATTTCCTAAGATGCCATGAAAACATTGTTGTCCTTTCTCTTTATTTGGAGCTCCACAAACTAAATAAACACAAGACACACAAAGTAATCCTTCTAATTATTTATAATCCCTTAAACAGCTGATAACAAGAGTTGACATACCTTAACGCTTACTTGGTTTGCTGGTATAAGATGATAATCAGTCCAAAATATAGCTCAATACAATAAATGATATTGTTAGTTAGATAAATAAATAGAGTGCAAAAAGAAGTATAAAACTCAATATAATTTGTTTTATTGGCGGTAAAGGAAAAATAAAATGCAATTAGCTTTTTGACCAAATGATTGGAGGTTTAAGGAAAAGTATAAATGGCTATATTTCATTACATTTTAATGAATTAACGAACCGTATTTTATCAGTACCGGTTTGTACATTTTTTTTTTTTTTAAATTCAACCCCAGTCAGAGCAGAGTTCTTTCTGCTAACCAGCATGTCTGAACTGCCCGTCGTTCAACAGAGCTGTTGGAGGACGGCGGAGCTGAGCTGGAGTCGGAGGAGGAGCTCTGCGGCTCGCGCTCATCTCTGGAGCGTCAGGGTCACCGTGGTAACACCACCGTCCACGTCTGCTGGCATCGCAACACCAGCGTGTCCATGGTGGACTTTAGTGTTGCTGTGGAGGTACCAGGCTGAGTTTCTTCTCTCTTCAGCTGTTTGTCTCCACATATCACATCTCTTTTGCCTCTCAAGCCCTGTAGCTGTGGTGTCCAGTTTGATTTTTTTGTCCAGTGTGTTAGCTCTGTGTGTTCTGTTCCTGGCTCTTGTACCTTCATCTTTACCTCTTCCCCACTGTCTTCATACCATCTTCCATCTTCCACCTGTGTCTGTCCACGCTGACATTACTTGAGTGTGAGTTGATGAGGCCCCTCAGCAGACATCAGGGGCCCCTGTCTCTCTCTGTGTGGTTTGCTGGCACAAAAAAACACTCCCTGTTCTTTAGTGACACCTGTTGGAGTAGAGAGGTACTGCAGAAGCAAAAGTGTATTGATGCATGTAAGGCCCACATTATGAAGCATCTGATAAATAGATGGAAAATGGAGAGAGCAACTTATATTTATTATTCCTGAATTGTTGGACAAAGTATCACTGTATTAACCTCCTGCCAAACATGTTAAATATGAAAGAGTTTTCTAAAATATGGGATTTTATTCCTGGTTTTGCAAGAGTGCAGTGAGTCTAATGAGCACTAACAGACTTTTCTTACCTGCCCCGCCCCCATTTCTAACACTATAATGTAATCAATAATTTTGTTTCACTTTATTTAGCCTTGCGTGTCTTTTGTGTCTCCAGAACCAGCTCTCAGGTAACCTGCTGAGGAAGTTTAAGAACAGTAACGGCTGGCAGAAACTCTGGGTGGTATTCACCAACTTCAGCCTCTTCTTCTACAAGTCACACCAGGTGAGATGGACAGTAGTAGTTCCATGCTGGGTATGTTATTTATGACTGCTACCAAATGAGGTGTATAAAGATGATTATTGAGGCGCTCCTGTCCTTCTGGCCCGTCCCTGCTCACAGGATGACTACCCTCTGGCCAGCCTTCCTCTGCTGGGCTACTCTGTCACCGTCCCGTCTGAGTCGGAGAACATCCACAAAGACTATGTCTTCAAACTCCACTTTAAATCCCACGTCTACTACTTCAGATCAGAGAGCGAGTACACCTTTGAGAGGTATGGTCCTGAAATGTATTTATATGCACTTATTATATTCAACATTCCAAAACCTGCCTAATGGCACTGTTATATAATACAAGTATATGGGCCTGTATTTTAGCCCTGAAATACAGAATAATTGCAACTTCTACACTGTTTAAAATATTCATAAACATAGGATAGATGTCCTATACTTAGAACCAATTTACCAAATATTAACATGCATTTAACTGGTTCTTACAAGAAGACAGTTCAGTACTTTTACAGTAATTTTTCTCGTCTCCAGGTGGATGGAGGTGATCCGTAGCGCCACCTGCTCTGCCAGCCGCTCGCTGCCAAGCACCAGGAAAGACCTGTATTGATGAACCCGCCTCCCTGTCCTGCACAGAGAGACTCTCACCTGGGTGGAGACCTGAGTTTAGGCTGCACAAACACCAGAAAAGACTCATTCTAGAATCGCACAGCAGGCGCTGGAATCCACGTTAATTAATACCTCTCTGAACACATCACTCAGAGGTCCTCCCACATCACCTCCACCCTCTTATTGCACTCTTTCTGCACCACTAGTGTCTGATTAGAGACAAACTGCCACTGATGGCATTCGTCCACAATGTAATTCATAATTAACTTTTTTTTTTCTGCACCAGACTGGCAGCCGAAAGTCTTCTGGTGATGTTTCCCTGTCTTTATCTTTGACTTTGAGTGTTGTTCACATGCACACATGGATTTTAATATTTACCCCAAGGAAGATTGACCTTTTATAATAAACCTGAATGAAATAAATGGGGTTTGCCAGAAGTATTTGGGACACCGAAGAATGAGTTTGTGCACCATAAATAATAAAAAATATTCCTGTGTAACGTCACGTTTGTGACGAGATTTTAAAAAAGTGTATAGAAAATGTTTGAATAAGACCTGAACCAGGATTTTAAACTGTGTGCATGTGAACTCGCTCTTCGTGATGAGAGCATTTTCATCTGACAATCTTTTTGTAATTAGGTGAATTAAATGTGATGCCAGATTGGACACAATTAGAAAACATGCAACTTTTCCTTTTTGTAAGGCAACTTTTTGTACAGTCCTTTGATACACTGTGAAATGTTCTTTGTCGCTTCCTTTTTCATGTTTCCCTGCGAGTTTCGCTTTCGTTTTAAAGGACGAATGACTTTCTAAACCGCTTTCGACGCCAACAGAGATTTCACTGGTCCTCCACTCTGTATTCCTCCCAGTTTTCTGGATTTTGCTCTTCTAAGTAAAGATGAGAAAAGATTGTGTTCATATGAAAAAAAAAGAAGAGACGACTCTGAAATTGATTGTCTTTTGTTTTATATAGAGATCATAGGGACAGAACATCAAATGGGATCACATTATAAGTATTTATGACGACAACTTTAAGTAACCAAACCTGATTTACCTTTCAAATAATCCCAACAGCTCTTGGTTAAGTTCCACACTTTGTTTGCTACAAGGAAATTTGACTAAGCCTTTAATTTGTTAAACACCACTTCATGCTGTAGTTACACAAAGACTGCTTCTCTATTTGGATCCAACAAGAGACTGCAAGTGATTCTCAGCTAATTTGGTAAAATGAACAAATGTCTAACAGGATAATTAAGATGAATTCATGTCATTTTGTATCCAGAAGGTCAAAGGTCAACTTCACTGTGACATCATAATATTCTGCAAAAACACTTATCTGGCCATTATACAACACCGTAATTTAGAAACGGAAGGGGAGATTAGATTGTAGAGATCTTCTGTGCTGCCAGGTTGGAGATGTGTGTGAGGCATCCATGTTTTGGGATTTGTAGCTTCTTTGCAGCAACATCCATATTGAATAATGGATGATGAAGCATTGTAGTCCACTACAAGCTCTTTGGTTTTGCTAATATTCAGCTTCAGGTGTTGCGCCATGTGTCGAAACTATTGGCTTTTTTTTATTTTTATTTTACTTCGGTATCCTCCACCTGCACCACTGGCAGTAAATGTGGAGTGTATCTGCTCCTCTTACTCCAGCGATCTACATCAGTTTTGTGCTTCTCTGGTCACATACTCGAGCCCGTGACCTCCATATGAGTCATAGCTCTCAAAGTTGGGCAGCGAGGGCCAGTCTGGCTGGTACGTTTTCGTGCTGTACACAAACGCCTCTGTGATGCTTCCTGCTTTCAGCCTCTCCTCTCCCTCTGCCTCCCCCGCCCTCTCCCGCACCTCCAGCTCGACCAGGTTCCGCTGGTACATGGTGGGAACCTTTTCAAAGACATCCAAAAATGCCAGCATCTGGTCGTCCACTTTGTAGATCTCTCCCGGGACCCTGTGACCTTGGCCCGGGATGTTGAGGAGGAAAGGGACGTTGTGCTTGCTGGCGATCACTAGTGGGTACTTCTGGGTGGTGTAGGCTGAGGCCAGGAACTCCGCCTTACCATTGGTGCTGTCAAACATACGGTAGTGGTTGGGCTGCCCCTTTTTTAGGGTGCCATAGACGAAGATGTGGGTCATGTGGACGCAGGAGGGCAGACACAGCTGTAAGACAAAGCAAGGTAGAAATGGGTCATCATTCAATTATAGCTGGCTGAGAAACAAGTTGCTATTTATCTCTTCTTCTTTTTCAAGGTCTCTGGGCTTCTGTAACATCCACCATCTTGCTTCAGTAAACAGGTGGAATTTAGAGCAACTATATTGATAATCATTGAATCGTTTTTTTTTTTTTTTAAACAAAGCATTCTCTGGTTTCAGCTTCTCATATCAATTCGCTGCTTTTCTTTCTCATGCACGATAAAAATAAAAACTAGTCTTTCTGAGTTTTGGATTGTTAGAAAAGACACATCTACTGGAGTTGTGGGGGATTATAATTGCGGGATCATACAATACAACCTAAATTAAACAAACTAAAATCATAAAGAATAGCAAGAGAAAATGGAGGAAGGAAGGAGGAAGTTGTGACGTCTACATTTGTAAGTGTGAAACACAAATATTTCTATAATTCTATATAATATTTGCACCTAGAAAAAGAGGTAAACTTTCATCTTCTTTGAGACTGTTGGCTCTGGTCAGATTGTTTGAATGTTTAAGTGCAATCCTCACAATAACCCTGAAGTAAGCATGAACTGTTTTTGACACAAACATTTTACCTTATACTGGATAGTTAGTTCTCACTCCCGCTCGACGTCCTTATGAAAACCAGACAGCCTAAGAAAAAAACACTGTTAAAGTGCGTACTTGAACTGTTTTAACGACGTAAATGATAAAAAAGTCAACTTCCGTAGCGACCTCACCCTAAAATGACATTAAATGAGGATGGTCTTACCCAGGAACGTGACTTGGAGAAGATCGTTCGTATAACGCGAAATACTCGCATGACGACACTTCCATATAGGGACGCAGGAGTCGACGTCACGTGACAGCACAGGCGCAGTAAAAAACAAACTCGAGCTGTTGGAATGGAAAACGCAAGATGGCGCTGAAGTGACGAGCCAGAGCCAGAAAAACATTAAACGTACTTTCATTAAGTACTTTTTGAGGCATTTATACGTTGCTTTAGTCTTTTTTAGTTAGCAAATAATGTCTTATTATTATTATTATTTCTTCTTCTTCTTCTTCTTCTTCTTCTTCTTCTTCTTCTTCTTGTTCTTCTTGTTCTTCTTGTTCTTCTACTTCTTCTTCATAGTAATAACACTAATAGGCCTAATAGTAATAGTTCTTTATACACCAACGCATACTACTACTACTACTCCTATTACTATAATAATAATAATAATATATCTCATATTATAAATTAAACAAATTATCCAAGAGATGCACTAAAGAGGTGGATAATAGAAGTGAACAAATGAAATGTTGAATCATACCGACTAAAAAACTCACTAAGCAAAAAATAAACATTTTTAAAGCAATTTGGATTTAAAACACAGCACACAGATATAATAATGAAAATAACAGATAATAATGATTCAAAAAAGTAATAATCAACATATTCCCAAATTCCCCAAAACAGGCTAATTTGTATAAAAAGTATTAGATTTGTTCACTGCTAATTAGTTAGGCATGGTCTTTGTAGAGAGGGCTGTAAACTGAAGGGAAGAAAACGAACCAATATTCAATAATTTATCATCTATAATAAAAGGGAGATTTGCACCTCTGGTTCAATTAAAAACCGCTTAACATAACAGAAATATAACAGGGCCATGCAACAATAATATTGCCATGCCAGTGGAAATCATTGAAAAGAATTACACTCAAGGCTTAAAACTTCATTCGTGAGTTCAGCACCTCTTTAATGTTCGTGCAAATTGGAGCCAAAAGGACAACAGTCTCATTACTGCCCCATACAACCAATTTCAGTTAACTACACTGGATCCCAGTAAACAAATGAAGATTATTAGTGTGGCATTATGAGCGCAGCAGATAGATCTAATAAAAATGAATCTGTTAGACACTCTTCATCCTGAATCACTCACCTGTGAGCGCTTGCTGAGATCAACTGGGACAATAACTTCAAGTTCATCCATCTATACCTTAAGAAACACTTGACATTCACTGAAATAGAAAATAAAACAGCCTGCAGACTCTCTCCGGGTAAATGTAGGCTAAATATTCTACTTTTACTTTGGTGGAGATAGTCAAGCAATAAGAAAAGATTTGACTGGTGCACATGTCGAAAAGGACCTTTAAAACATAAGAAGCACCCCTAAACCCTGGTCTTTCTCATCCAACTACATTAAGGTACATTGTTTTTTGTGAGTTGCATAGCTTGTTTCACATTTTAAATATATGTTTTAAAAATGTTTCATGTGTCTGATGTTTAAGTAGACCCGTGTTGTTGCAAGTGTTGGTAAATATTGATAAGAGAGTTACAGCATTAAGAGACAAAGAGTCCTACATTATGGCTTGCACTGAAAAATGTCATTTATACAGCCCTACTGTAAGTATCTGTTGAACGAATTATTAGTACAATAAGTGGTATTGATCCCAGAAAAAAAAAAAAACTGTCAATAATGACATTCACAGCTGTTTATTATTACAACTGTAGTCTATTTAATTGTCTGCAGGGGGCGCTCTTTCAGCACCTCTTCTGTCATTCTGGCGGCGCTGATTTGAGAATGGAAGATGACGTAGGCACGTCTGCAGCCTAGCAGCAGAGAAGACGGCGTAAACAAAGCAGACAGCTACAAATCAGCTAACGCTGGAGCTAAGAATTTTTCGTGAGTAAAATACTCACCGTGGGCTCATTCGGCCACATATATAACACTTGTTATAGTTTAAGGGAGAGCACAGCTTTCGTTCCTTTGGTTACACACTCACTCAGGAGCTGAGACTGAAACTAAGCGAGTTAACAAGTTATCGCTAGCTATATTAGCTTCGGCTAACCTTAGGTAACGGGACACGGAGTGTGCATTCATGGAAATATAAAATAACGTTTGTTGACAACGCATGATAACAACCACCTTATTCATCAGCGCCGGTCAGGCTGACCATTTTAAAGGCGGGTAACGTTGATGCTCGTGAGTTAGCTCGCTATGTAGCTAGTTTAGGCAAAGAGTCGATCAGCGGGGGTTGGATAGTGGTGTGACGCTCCTGGCTAGATGACCACTTGATTGCAGTCATCTGGACTCGGACTGCAATGTTTAGCCTGATGGCGAATTGTTGCAACTGGCTGAAACGGTGGCGAGAGCCCGCAAGGTAAGTTAGACGATACTGTGATGCCTTAATCTCGCATCCCCCTGCCCTAATCACTCACTTTAAATCAGTTTGTATTCAGTAGTTTGGAAGAATGAGTCACCTGATAAAATCAGGTTTGTGGTCACTTTTACACGACTGATTTGATGTTTTCAGTCTCCCTTTTTTTTCTCCACTGGGTCAATGAAGTTCTTTATAGTCAATTTTATTACACACCATATTAAAAAATGCTGTAACCACTGACAGATCACTGGCAGATCTAAGTTCATTTGGATTTGGACCTAAGTCATTTTGTATTTTAACGACAAAGATCCCTTTGTATAAAACACTACCTTGTTTAATTATAATCTGGAGTGAATGATGTGCTAGATGGAAGGAAAGGGGGCTTATTACAAATATTATCAGAGCTGAAACTGTTCGTTAAATAATCATTAAGTTGCTTGACAGAAAGTTAAGTGATTTTTATGATCAAATTAGTTTTTGATGAGGTCATTTGTCAAGCAAAATTGCCAAATATTCTCTGGTTTCAGCTTCTCTGCTACGAGGATTTTCTGCTTTTCTGTGCTTTAATTGTCATTCAAATGTTTGTTATCATTGGAAAACACCTCCTCGGGTTTGGGGAAATTATGATGAACTGTTTTCTAATTGTTAAACAATCAATCATATATTTATTACATTGATAATTAAAATAATCATATTAGTATTGAATTTCAGCACATCATGCTGGATTACAAATGATGCAGCGTTCCTGTTCTGTACTTGCCTTAAGTCTGCGGCCATTATTTTTTAGTCCAGCATTCTTTTGTGACTGGATACAGAGCATGTAAAACACTTGAGTTTAAAGCAGCAGGACCAGCAAAATGTAATTGAGTGCTTAACCCACGTGGTACCTGTGAGGCATCTGATCCTTTGGATTTAGTCAGAAATCCTCACCTAATCCTACAGCCAGGTCCTTTCAGTGGGCCTCTTCCTTGTGGCATGTTGTGAGGGGTTTGTAACAGCGAGGATAAAAGGTTATGGGTTAGCATACACTGGGCAGACGGTGTCTCACCTTTTTGGAGCTCTACATCCTGCCCCGATGAAGGCCAGTTGGCTCCAGAGGACGGTTAGGTGGATAGTGTGCTTGTTGTCGTTGCGACGCAAGTGTCAAAGTTAAGTATGCATCCAGGAGATGGAGATGGGTTGTGTTTACATGTGTGGTTTAGTTCGTTTTAGGTGCTTGCAGTTATTTCTTCTTCTCATTTTCAGTGTATGTTCACTCAAGTAGACTCAGTTTTTTCCTTTTCTTTATATTTTGTGTTTTGCTCCTTTTCTTCAGTGACAACATTTACTGCCAGCAGCCATAATGTGAACTTAAATTTGCAAGTAACATGATCATAAGCATTTACTGAACGTGTTTGTCAAGGTGCTACATTTCTGGCTCTTTCTTAATCTTTAAAGGGTGTGCTAAAAATGACTCCAGATTCTGCAATATTATTGTCAGCGCTTTAATGTTTTTAATTTCATTGTTTCTTTTATTTCCTAGTGAGTCAATGATTATGCTTCTGTTAAGGCACAAGTGTTGGAAATTGTGGTAAAAGTCTGTTAAATTGCTGTAAAAAAAACTTTGCATTAGTAAGAAATCTGGACTATTGACTGACATGGTGGCGACAGTTGCTATGTTCCCATCTTACTGCCCAGGTGTGTGCATGCATGCATGCATGCAACTTATAGAGATGACTGCTCTGTTTGCCTGTGTTGCATATTGACTAATACCAATACCAGTATGCATATTTATGCAGTGAAATGTTTCTAGGAGAACACAGGAAAGTCAAAAATTGGCCAAATATTATGAATATCCATCAGTGATAATGATGCCTGGAGCAAACACACTGCACCTTTGTCTTGTTTTATTTGTGTCAGCTGACCCACGTCACTATTGCTGACTCACTCAGTCCACTGTGCAGGTCTCTGATTGCGTTGGTCATTTAGATTATTAATTGGCTTATCTGTGCCCCCAAATGCGTCATGAGATGAGAGCTAATGCCAACTAATATCACTCAGGTAGGGCACATTTGGTATGTAACGCAGCATAGATGACCTTCTGGACCTGACTGATATCTGTAGACGTGTGTTCATTGTTTCCCTTCCTTACCCAACAGGAAAGTGACTCTGGTTATGGTGGGACTGGATAATGCAGGGAAGACAGCCACAGTACGAGGAATCCAAGGAGGTTAGGACTGTTTAAAAAAAAAAAGAAAAAGTGTTCATTATGTATATTTAGTGTATTGCATATTTTTCTTGAAACAATCTTTCTAAATTATAGAAAAGTTGAGTTTGTAAACCATGCTGTCCATCTTGTTTTCTCTGAATAAAGTGCCTTATTTACTCTTCTTATCATGTATATTTTACATCAAACTCTATATTTTATCACTGCTAATACATTTTGTAAACAAAAGAGCGTTTGTTTTTGCTAACATGATTCCTTTTTTTTTTTTCAGACAATCCCCAGGATGTGGCTCCCACAGTGGGCTTTTCCAAGGTTGACCTGAAGCAGGGCAAATTCGAGGTGACCATCTTTGACCTAGGAGGCGGGAAGAGAATCCGGGGCATCTGGAAGAACTACTACTCAGAGTCGCACGGCGTGGTGTTTGTGGTGGACTCCAGCGACGTCCAGAGGATCCAGGAGACGCGGGAGACCATGGCAGAGGTCCTCCAGCACCCACGCATCGCAGGGAAACCTGTGCTAGTGTGAGTGCTCTATCATCCAAGGGAATTATGCTTGACAAAGTTGTATATTCAAAATGTGTAAAAACAGACTGACTTGTGAAAGCACAGAGGTGTAAAAGAGGCGGAGATAATAGAGAATTGCCCGAGCCTAAAAGTCTGAGTCCTCGGTCCAATTTGTCGATGAATACTCGCACTGCAGGTTGATTCCTGGAGGCATCTACTTAATCAGTAATCAGGACACAAAGCACAGTTTGAGGCACGGAGAGTTTAATATATTTTTCCAGGGATGCAGCAGATTCTAATCAACAATCAGCAGAGATGCAAGATTTCCATACAATATCCAGCCACTGTAACGTCACACACCATGCAAAGATTGAATTGTCCTTGCAAATACTTTACCTTTCTTTTCAATGCTTGGTTTGTTGGTTGAGTTGGTTGTACTGGGAGCTAGTCTAGTCACAGGAGAGGGATTGTCAATTATGTTTTTTTTAATTCCTTTATTCCTTTTTGCTTTCAGGCTTGCCAACAAACAAGACCAGGAGGGAGCGCTGGCGGAAGCAGACATCATTGAGAACCTTTCGTTAGAGAAGCTTGTCAACGAGAACAAGTGTCTCTGTCAGATCGTGAGTGTTTGTGCACCTGTTGTGGAACAGCAGTTGAATGACATGAAGGGTATTGTGTTTTAACTGTGGTTTCACCATATATAGACACAAGGCCAGGCGTGTTTTTTTTTTTTTTTGGAGAACAGTTCATTCTTTCTTAGCAAAGGACAAGTTAAGATAGCATGTTGTCTGGCAGCTGCTTTCATTTAAAGTATCTTGCAAAATCAATTTGGCATTGTTCAATCTTTTCCCTCAATATATGTTCCTACCCCAGGAGCCATGCTCTGCCGTTCTAGGGTATGGCAAAAAGTTTGACAAGTCAATCAAGAAAGGCCTGAAGTGGCTCCTCAACAACATCGCCAAAGACTACGAGGCCATCATGGAGCGCGTGCAGAAGGACACAGCCGAGCAGCGCGCTCAGGAAGAGCAGGACAAGAAGGCGAGGGCAGAAAGAGTGCGGCAGATACGAGAGGAGAGGCGAGGAAACCAAGTTTTTTTTACATCAAATCAGCTCAAGTTGTAACAATCAAACTTAACTGCAACCCTGTTTAACCTTTGTTGTAATAGAAATGGTAGATTTTGTGGAATATAGAAATGTCAAAGATAAGGAAATAAATGTATGTTGAGAAGATAAAGAATGGTATATATCTGTACAAATACATACTGTAATTAAATCTGACCTCAGATTTTTCTAAATGTAACATTGTCGCCAAGGAGGGGTGGTTTATCTTTTATGCTGAAAGGTAAACAATCACGTACTGTCCGCAGAGAACGGCAGGAGCGGGAAGAGGCTGAGCGCGAGGGCAGGCAGATCCAGGAAGAGGAGCCTGATGACGAAAACATGCACAGCCCCTTCCAGCCAATCAGCAACGTGATCTCTGTGGTGCGTGAGATTGTTTGAGACTTCTAGTTAGAGCTGATAGTAACGTATGCACCAAAGAGCTCAGGAAAGATTGCTTTTGGCTTTCGTGTCCCCCTTCAGAACGAGGATAAAGAAAAGGAGAGGAAGAGGCAGAGAGAACTGCAGGAGGCCAACAGCCTGAAGACGGACGCTGATCGAGAGGAAGAGGAGTATGAGGACGACAACGACGAAGAGCCAGATGACACGAGACAAACGCCGGAAAACAGCAGTTCAGGTGAGTCATAACAACAAACCTCAATGTGTAGTTTAGCTAATAACAGTACAGTTTTATGGCTGGGAATATCTGTCACATGCTTGATTGGATAAAACCCCATGATTTCAAACAGTTCAACAGCTTCATAAAATGGGCTTTCTGCCAAAAATATTTATTAAGAAGTAACATCAGAATGATTATCTGTGTCGATGTGAGGGCAGCGGGCACCTTGTGAAGAGGCTTTCCTCGCAGCTTTGCACCATATGAGAAAATAATCCGAGCTTGTAGATAAATAAAACAAGCGAGATATTAAATCTGTTTTCACTTTGAAAGCAAATGATTAAACAAACACCCAGAGACCGCAACAGATGTTTTGTTTGCGATATCTCAAAATTGAAAGATCCAGTCGAATGAATCATCTGTCTGATATGTGGCCCTCTTTTTCTTCACTAAGCTCTGAGTGTTTATCTGATAAGTAGAATAATTATACTTTAGGAAGATAATTACACGCTTCATTAAGGAATTAAAAGATGGCAGCGGGGAACAGAAAAATGTTCAAATCTAGTGATGAAATGTTCCGGTTTGAACGTCCAGGTTCTCACTGAGGACAGGTTTGTCCCGTGCCTTTCTCTAAAATGTACTGTACTTATTACAGCCACAGCAGGCGAGCAAGACAAAAAGAAGCCGAGGAAGCTGCACCTGAAGAGGAAGCACCGGGTGGACCCGCTGAGGACAGAGGACGGGCCAGCTGAGAGCCCCACCCCTCCACCTCCTCCAGGTCAGTCTGAGCTTTCATCACGTTTTTGTTTTTTTTTGTTTTCTTCATAGGATTGATTCTGGAGAGGAAGCTGGACTTCTGTAGCTTCTAACTGAATCTCTGTAGTTTGGAGTGTAGTTTCACTCCCACGTTCCCATTCCTACTTTCAAATACCAGCTTAGTTTAATAATGCTCATGCAAACCCAACATTTCCTGCTGCTGCCGCTTCACACTAAAAGTTTTCCACCCATGAACCAGCAGGAGGCTTTTATTGTGTAACAGCTGTAGGAAATGCAATGATTTTGTGACCCAGTTACTTGGTGACATATAATGTGTTTCTGTTGACCTGCGTGATCACGACTTTGGATACGTCTTTGATAAAATGATGATTCTACTTCTGCTCGCCTGAGCATCACTTCTGACTCTTTTATTTTTATTTTGTCCTGACAAATGTTTCTTTATTTTTCTTATAGTGGGATGGGCCACACCCAAAGTTTCTAGGCTGCCAAAGCTAGAGCCATTGGGGGACTCGAGACACTCTGGTAAAGAGTCCGGTTGTTCTTCATCCCTCGCTGTTAACCACTATTTAATTTCACGCATTCCTTCCTTTTGTTAAATCCATTTACATAAATAAAGATGGACGACGCGTCTCCACTTCCTCCCGTTGTACAAATATGAAGCCAAAATATCCCGGATATGAGCTGGTGATGTCATTTGGAGCTGTTCACCCTGTTTTTCTAGCATCAAATAACTAATTAAAACCAAACTGATCAGAAAAATGAACACTTGAACATACATCAGTGTGATAAGAACTACCTAAAATGACAGAAACCATCTTTGGGAAAAATATATTTGAGGTGTACTTTGAGTTTTTAGTTTGGCCCATGTTCTACCTTGAGGGGGAGGAGTTAATGACCTGTACTGCAGCCCACCACCAGGGGGCGATCGGAAATGTTTTGGCCTCACTATTGGGGATCTCTCATGTCGTCCATCTTTATATGTGGTTAAATCAGCCACTCACTTTCTCACCGACCTGGTCTTTGTCTTGACTGTCATCCCACTGAATCAGGGTTTCCTCGCAGTAATGGGTTGGATCCACATTTTGGACCCACTTACCAGCTCTAGCACGTTTCAGTGTCTTTCTCTCTTGTAGATTTATCCTGAAAACTGAAAATACTTAATAGAAATAGCAGCAATACATTTCGTCTCTCTAAGGTTTGCTTGTCTCACAGCAGTAGAGGTAAATTTGTCAGTGTGGTGTCGCAGAGGAAACGCTGAACTCTGTCTGCCTTAAGATGTGTGTTGAATCTTAATTAGTATGGCAGAGCCACATCACTGTCTTTCTCTCCTCCTGCATCTCACCAGGCATATGTTTGAGTCTTTGTGGATCCTCCATGTTGGCAGACATCTTAATCTACTCAAAGGCCTGTTTGTGTAATCACCCACATTTCTGCCCCAGCCTGCACGTCCCATCTATCGCTGTGCAGCCGTAGCTAACGTCTTTCTCTTCTTGCTTGTTTTCTCGTAGACAGAGCTCTTATTCACAGTTTTTATTTCAGGACTGGTTTACTAACGTAGTCAAACCTTTTTTCCCCCCATCCCCTCCACAGAGTTTTACAAGAAGCCTCTCCCGCCTGTTGCGAACAGGCCGCGGCCTAATGGCGACGCTCATGACGTCATTTTTTAACCTCCCTTTACTGATTGAGGTCCAATCATGGCTCTCCCCTTTTTTGCTTTCTGTCTCAAGCGAGCGGTGTATAGACCACCGAACACAGAGACACTGCAGACAGGTGACTCGTGGCGTGGGAGCCGGTGGGCACGGGCGTGCGATGGGGCATGAAACACAGGAGCAACATGGGAAGTGAATTCTCCTCAGAAGCTGTTGTATGGTTTCACAAACTGACACATTTCAGTGTGAAAGCTTGAACTTGCCTGAACTGATATATTATTCAGGCTCTGTCTCAACAAAAGCATGTCTTGCGCTGCTTTTGCAACAACTAGACTGAAGCTTATTATTGTTTATATCAGTGTTAGACTGTATGGACTCCATTTGTCCAACTGAAATGCTTTTAATTGACAAAGAATGTAAATATGGCCGTTCTAACCTAATATATGTTTTTCTGTTACTGAATAATGGATTTGTATAAACGCCGCCATTAAAAGTGACCACGTTTTATTCATTTACTTTAGCACCTTTTGGTTTTATAGTGTAAACAAAGGTGTATAAGAAACTCAAGGTCTTAAGTGGCTTTTCCCAGCTGAGTTCTGTAAATTTGACTGTTTTAAAGTCGGAAACATTTCCCTTTCACAGCAACGATGTGAAACGAGGATGATCTTGCAAGTGGAGCTCGAAATTGCGGCGAAACCGGTGAATAGTGGGTGTAATTTTCTACACTACGCTGCACTGTACATGGAAAAGTGTTACACTACATCATGTTTGTCAAGTGAGCAATTTTAGGATGTACATGTTGTCATTTCACTTGCACTGTAAAAGTTTTTATGGCCATAAAAAGAAAATGACTGATTTGTTAAATGTGTCGTAGGGAATATTTTTTATTTCTTGCCAGCAGCATCGTAAAGGATCTTGTCTTTTTATTCATTGTTAAAAAGAAAATATATTTGTCTTTTTGTCTACGGGGCTACTTTTTTTTTTTTTTTTTTTTTTACACAATCTGCTGTTTACACTGTGTACCTTTTTTTTGTTTTGTTTTTTTAAAGTGATATTTCTCTTGAGGCAGGAATCAGCCTCAGACTTGCTGGCTCTCAGGTGGCCCTGAGGTGTGAGCCAGCGCTGCTGTTGTTGTTCCAGCTTTTCTCACTTCACTTCTTCACTTTGAAAACAACTCAAATTGCATCTCAAAAACCACAAATCTGGAAAAAAAAAGAAGCCCCAACTTGGAACACTCCATCGCCCCAGTTAAGTTTCTCTGTGTTGGAAGAGTTTACAGTGGGGCGACGAGGGAGGAGAAATATGACTACACCGACACCTGGAACAGACGATATTGGGTCAGAACACATGAGTCACATGAAATATCACTTTAAAACTACAATATTCTAGTTCACATCCATAGTACAACACTCTCTCTCTCCTTAATGAGCTAGATGTTTGAAAACTATTTTTTCTACCCAGTTTGGATTTTATAACCGCACAATTAAAGAAGTTTTAAATATATGCTTGGACTGGCTCAGTGTGTTGGTTTTGCTGTTTGCCGCGCTTCTACATTATGAACGGCTGCCAGTAGATTGTTGTGTTTGTTGCTCCAGAGTGTTTGTGTTTTATTTTCAGCTTGACATAAATGCACAGCACCTGCCTTTCATACACCTGCTCCCGTTTGTCACTGCTGATGTTTATTCACGGCTATGCGTAATGGATCTTAAACAGTTTCTGTAATTTTCCTCCCATGAGGGCTAAGGTTCTAATTGTCAGTCTAACACTGGCACTGGCTGCTTTGCAGAAAGCTGTGTGAGGCAGATTAGAGAACTGTTATCGCTAATATCACAGAAAATTTGAAATCAATAATAGAAGGATTGGAAATGGCTGTTTGGGACTCCCTTAAAACTTGGTTATGTCACACATGTGACACAGCACGTAAGGCTCCCGTTCAAAATATGTGATCATTTGAAAAGAAATGGCTGTCAACTTTCAAACCCTTTGCTGCTATTTGCTCGGTGAAACCACTCTACAGGGTACAAAATAGACTTTTTTTCACTGCAGCCATTTTGGCAAGAACTACTAGGGTAAACACAGGTGTTCCCAATTATACTAATGAAGGTTCTGTTGCGTTCAGGTCAAGCTGCTGCTCTTGTGCACGTTGGCCCACTGGAGAGGCTCTGCCACACTAAATGGAACAGAACCTTGATTAATTTGATCAATTACACCTGTGTTTACCTGCGATTCCATGTCAATAAGGTCTATAGCTGCAAATATGGTTCCCTAGTACGCTGAGATAATCTGAATGAGTTTAAAAAGGAAGCAATGCTTCTCCTGAGAGAATCAGTGCTGTGTCTGGCGTGTTATTGGGCTGTTATAGTGATATAAAAACGTGTGAATCTGCGAAACAATCAACCCGTATAACCTGGGCTGTGACAGACGAATCAAACTGAAAATAACAACCTTTGGAACGGGCAGGTTCGGCTCATCGGAGAGAAGAAAAGACCAAAATCAATCAAGGCAAAAGATCAAAACAAGAGGGAGCAATATAAAATGTGTGTGTGTTTGACAAATCAATGTCAGATGTTGGTGAGCGTGTTTGCACACAAATCATATTTTCAATAATACCATAACGTGTCTTTATGGGCTACCCAACATCACAGTCACACTTGTCAATGTGGAATTAGACTGAACTGAAATAAAACAAGTGGAGCTTCATGCTGGAAACAAAGTGAAAATGATGGCTAACAAAATGGAAAAGTCTTTAAATACCTCTGTCGATATAAATACCTTGTTGACAAAGTATTCACACATCTACAAAGTGCTCGTGAGAGTGAGTCTTACCTCATCTTTTATAATACTTTTTCAGAGAGACAATAAATGTCTGGCAGGATTTTATCAGGACAAAAAAAGAGAGAAAATGTGGAAATTTGGAAGCAATCTGCTTTGATAAAAAAAAAAGCTGTTTTTGCTGCTTCCATATCCTCATTTAGTTATTATCAAACATCTGTTAGCAGCTCCTACGGATCATGTCGCTTGCAACCAGAACACTGCAATAATGTGCTGTCTCATTACTCTCTCTCCCACTTGTGGAAATGTGGACAGGCTTCATTTAAGTGAGCGATGTCATGATGCGGGAGCTAAAATTCGCGCGATGCTGCTGTGTCCTGCAGGACGAGGACGGCAGATGCACCGGCGCCCTTCAGCAGATGCTTCCAACCATCAATCCCTTCCTCATTATGCTTCCAATCTTTGAAATCAATCTGTTACGTCCAGCTCATTCCGGGAGCGATTTTGTGATGTGATTGTGATGATGTGCTGTAATCCCCCCCCCCCAAAAAAATCTGCTGGTCTGCATCTGTTTTAGTTACTGCTTTTCTAACATAACCCAGAAGGCCTTTCTCCAAATCTAAAGAGGGCTAGTTTTTAGTAAAGAGAGAGGAAGGAAAAATGGCCTGTACAATTGTTAAAATTATTTTTTTTTAAAAAAAGGTTGTGAAAGGATGGAGGATTATAAATAGAGGCTGTAGAGGATTTTGTCAGTGGAGAAATTGGTATCTCTTCCTCTTCTACAATGGATGTCTCTCTGCATTGTTGTGCAAATGTGTAGGTGCAGAGCTGGTCGTATAAAAAATGTTCTGTTATCAAACTCTGTTGTAGCTGCATTGGAAATGTGTCTTTGTAGCAACTCTGCTGCATTTAAAGATTGGGTGTCATATTGAAGGAAGAAACAGAATAATAACAAAGCTAGGAACTTTTATACATTCAATCATTCCCTATGGCCTCACCAGATCTCATTTTAATGATGGTTGCCAGAAATGACGCATCTCCGGGCTCAATTTGTCCAATGTGAACCACAATAAACTTTTATTATCAGTTAAAATGGTATATATGGACATTTCTTTACAATATTACATATTTACATACAAAATTAAAAATGATTTGCTTGTGTGCAGATTGCTGGGTTGTAGCAGAGGTGCAGTCCTGTGGCTTGAATGTAATATGAGAAAATATGCTTCTCCTGGGGGGATAAAACTTATTACATACTGCATAGTTACTGCAGTTTAATCAGTATTTGTTGTGCTTTTATTTTGACAGCATATCTCAGAAGTAGTATGTGTCTGAAAACATTTGGTGTTTATCTTAAATAACTGGGACATCTTCGGTACTAAGTGCTCAAAGCTGTGGTGTTACTTCCTAGAGATCTCCCCCTCCGTCAATCAAAATGTGTCCAGCACCATTTTTTAAATTCTTATATTCATTCCAAACAAAACTGCTGCTGCTGGAAAACAGAAGACGCACCACTTCCTGTACACCAGAGCAGTTTTGCTGAGGAATGACCTACAGCAGCAAGGCACTGTAGCAAATATGAAAGCTTTCCTGAGCGTGGAATAGGTTGAATCACTATTGTGTTAAATCGCTTGGCAACAGCGAGCGGCGAAAGGGTATTGAGCTGAGATGAGATGTTTTTGGGCAGTTGTGTTGTTGCTACCGTTCATCCAAAATATAGCATGTTCTAGTGGTGACCTCTCTCTCGTATAGCAGTGTTAATATCATGAAGTAATATTGCTGCTAGCAGTGAGGGAATTGTTCAGTTCACTGCTCATTGACTCTTGAAAATGCCATGTATACTGTATACGTACACATGGTACACATTTACGCTCAGTAACTCAGTCCTATCCAAATTATAGTTTGGATTAAAAATGTTATTTTGATATTATAGTGATGTTTTACTTTGTTGTGACTTAAGAAGACAAAAGATACTCTGTATCTTACTATATTGTCAGCGCTCAGGCCTCTGAGCACCCACGAAGCTGGCGTCTATATGCTCCCTATCACACCTTGAATGGAAGCTCATATATATATATATATATATATATATATATATATATATAAATGTGAAGCAGCTTATTGTAGATAAGCACAAAGGCATTCAGTGTCTCGCTCAAGGACACATGTTGGCTGTGGACCCACTGACTACCTGCAGAGATCGAACCTGATGCAATTAAATCCACTCAATATGTGGATATTCTCATCCTTTCAAAAATGCGTAACATGTACAGTATTTTGTTAAATTTATGTTGTTGTTTTTTGCCCCAAGCATTCTAATATTGATGAGAATTAGAATTGAATATTTATATGGAAACTGTGAAAAAAACAACAACATTTTGTCAATTCTGGACCCAAATATCTCTCTGGCATCTATTCACAAATGTTCCCGAAGCTGTTTGGATACCGGTTCCATATTTCCATCTTATCATTCATCATACACCACTCTGTATCTCTTTAAATGCAGCGACCATGTTCGCCGCAGGCAGCATGGTCACTGCAGGAAGCTACTCTCTCCCTGTGACATTACATTAAGACACTGAAGAAGACAAATAATCCTCATCTGAAGGAGAGACTAGCGATAGGACACATTATGATGATAAGTTATCGCTACACAACTCCTCTGCCTTTGGTGTTGTGTCACACACCAGAGTCTATGGTGAGGAATGGGTAACAAGCCCGGTATACTTTGTGTGAGTATTTGTGTGTATGTTTTCCAGATAATCAGTAGTAGATCTCTATTATGCAGTGTAACAAGTACAAGCTGTGTGTCAACACAACCTGCCATGAAACCGTGAGGCTTAAATAAAGAGTAAATAATGAACAAGTTGAGTTCTAGCTTGTGGTTTTGTGCATCTGTCTTTAACATATGATGGAAAAGGTATTAGGTAATTGAGTGTGCTTCTGGGCTGGAGGGAGTTTCTGCTGCCTGAATTTGACCCTCTGCACTCATGTCGTACGGCCTGCAGAGGGCAGTGCAGCTCCAGTAATCCCTGCTCCACATAAATGGCACACTGAGTTGGAAATAATTGGACACTAACAACCATTGCTGTTCATCTGAGGCTGAATGGGCGTCTTTGCCGATGTGTCTGATCTAAGCCTGTTGACAATAAAGGAACAAAACGGAGCTCAGGAGGGGCTAAAATCTCTGGAGGCTGGTTTTAGCTAAAGAGCGCCAAGCTTTCATCCTTTAATGGACACCATGTCATGGCTCATTATGTGACGAAACAGGCTAGAAAAGGGGGCAAGGCGGAGCATGAGATGAGCATGGTTTGACCTGAGCTCCTGGAGGAGAGCAGGTGACTGGTTTTAATGTACATGTAATGCTGTTACATACAGTACATAGAGGCTATACCAGCAGGGGAGTGTTAGTGAAGCTTTTATGTTGAAGTGAAAGGATGAGTATTTGCAGGATTAGCAGCACCATTGTTGTAAAAAATAATGTTAACACTTTATTCAAAAGGGCTTTAAAGTAACTAAAACATTTCTGGAGCTTACAGAAGCAGTATTAACAGTTTTGAAGACTTGTATATGGATGGGCTGTTTACTGATCTGCTGTTCTCTTTTCTTATTTATTTACTCAACTTGCAGCTCAACATCTCTAATGGCCAGATGTGTCATTCTGAGCTCTTTAAGAGTCTCTCTATATCCCAATGGCTTAAAGATGTTTTTTCTCCCACTCGAGAAAATGAAATATACACAGAGAGGCTGGAGAGAGACATATTTTCAAACATGGCAGCCTTTTATAACCCATTTTAAAGCCTTGCACCATCTGCCCTCTGACTAGTCTGTACCTGCCTATTTGTGCATATTTGATTTCCTGTTCCTTTTCTCTGTTAAATCTGTTTCTATTCAAGATGTGCGGTCACGTCCTAGCCACAGTCAGCGATGAGTGGGAATAAGGTGAAAAGAGAGAGACAGTGTGTGTGTGTGTGTGTTGTGGATGGTCTATACCCCCCCACCCCAATATACAACCAATGTGTCATGGTTTGGGGTTTAGTTTCCTGTTTTATTTTGTAGTTTTTCCTTGTGTGCCATGTCTTGCAACACATTTCCTGTCTGTGTTCTTTTCCCCGTCATTGTGATTGTCTGCCCCGCCCTGATTAGTGGCACCTGTGTCCTGTTAACTTGACCTTCCTTGTGTATTGACGTCGGTGTTTTCCCATCTGTCTGTCAGTTTGTGATGTTACTTCATGTGCATACTGTATGTTCCAGTGTCTTTTTTCTCTATGGTTTTTCTCTGTTTTCTGAACATGGTTTCTTTCTTTGGACTTGGATTGATTCCTGGTTTTGACCCTCGCCTGTCTTACTACTTGTAAGTTTCCCTTTATTAAATAAATCACTGATCTGGACCTGCTCTGCCTGGTGCCTGACCCCCAGGTTGCAGCCCTCAGGGAGTCTTAGCTTCAGTTTCTGTCACAAAATCCCACTTAAAGGGAGAGTTCACCCCAAAATCAAATTTTCCTCTATAGTGCTGTTTATCAATCAATATTGTTTTTGTGTAAGATGTCAAATTTTTGGAGATGTCTGCCTTCTCTTGAATATAATGGAACTAGATGGCACAGTTTTTCAAATGGATGTTTTGTCACTTTGAGCACCACAAGCGAAGTGCCATCTAGTTCCATTATATTACATACATAACAGCCAATATCTCCAAAACTTAGCACTATTCAGTTAAGAGGAAAAGTATATATTTTTGATTTTGGGGTGAACTGTCCCTTTAAAGCAGGCACAGAAGCAAATAATAATAATGTTCAGCTTAGCAGTGATTTTGAAGGAGAACTGGCTTTGGTTGGTATGCCCCATATTGTAACTTTACTAGAAAGCTTATAAGTGCTGGCTCATGAGATTCAGGCTTGATTCCACAAAAGCAATTTGCACCTAGTGCTGAAGATGAATACAGTTAATGTAAATGAAGAAACTGCCCTGCAAAGCTCTTGAGCCGAAGCCCTCGCTATCTAGTGCCCTTATCTACATATGCACTCGGCTGTGCTAATCATGGACCTATTTCAGTGTCACATTATATTATCATTTCTGATCCAATAGCCTCATTGCACTCACTAAGTACTCATCTAAAACAATGGACTAATGCGCCACATGCACTCTGCTATTAGTCAATTTATCTCCCACATCTTCTCAACATTTGGTATTAGCACACCTGATAGGCACACAATATGAGGTTTCATTGAGGTCAATAAAATAAAAAATAAGTGGAGGCTAGCAAATGGCAGAAGGAGATGCAGAGAGGCAGTAAAAAGAGGGAGATGGGAGGGGGGGGGGGGGCAATGAGAGATGGGAGAGAATAAGAAAAGCAGATAAGGTATAATGAGGTGTTTGCAGGAAGAGTGATGGAGCAAAGAAAGGAAAAGCGCAAGTAATGGGCAAGTGGAATTTGGGGAATAGACAGAGGAGATAAAGGTGAAAAAGGAACAGAGGAAGGCTGGGGTGTATCTGACCAGGCCCAGCAAAGCAGTCTGAAAGTGTGAGTGGGGATAGAGAGGAGCCAGGATAACAGGATTGTGAGGAAGCTCGACATAGATGAAGCTGTTGGCCTTTGAGTGACAGGACGGTGTGAGGGCACACCAGGGGGGCAGCCCCAGGGAACATCGGGGCCAACGATGAGGCAATACAGGAGCAACAACGGGAATCGATTCGCACGTTTTTAGCAGTCGTGAAAGGCCCGAACAAAAGTTTTAAAGCATTGTTGTGATTATTATTATTGCATGCGTTTTCTTTGGTCAAAGACTGCAAGTTAACATCAGTGTAAATGTGATGTGACGGATGATTGGCAAATGCTCTTTTGTGCTGAAATGTCAGCAGGAAGCCTCTCTACACCTGGATGAGGAAGAGCTCTTGGGGGTCTTAGAGACAAGCGCACTCCTTCTGACGTGTGGGGACTAAATGTAGGAAATAACATTGATCATGATGACTGTAATCTGTTGTTTGCAGTCACTTTCCATCCATCTTTGTGAATTTAAGCAGACTTAAAGTGTGGTTTTCTTGCCATTTTTTAAAATAATTTTATTTCTATTTTATATTTATTATCATATATAATGTAGGTTATTTATTTAGGTCATTTATTTCAAACTGTTCCTAAAATTTACCTTTATAATAATAGGCTTTCCAATACTAGTATATAACTGTGAAACTGCATGAAGAATGGGGCAGATGTATGGTAAATTCCCAAGCGTACTACTCCGAGTATAGGCTCATAAAAATGGACCCGTAGAAAAACATGTTCACACTATCCAATGATGATGTTTAAGATGAGAAATATGCCATGCAAATGTTTGGATCAACACAAATTTCGGTAGTAATCACATTAAGCATTTACGCTCAGCTCACAATCTCAGCTAAATCAGCTGAT
>JBBPCS010000878.1:4801838-4830687 GCA_037974645.1 Hollardia meadi
TTCTCTTCTATGCATCCAATTGGCAAAAATACAGGGCGCGCTATTTAAGCTCCTTTGTCCTGCCTACGTTTCCTGCTTCCTCTGCAAGCCGCTTTGCAACCCACCTCCACCCCAGCTCCTCCTTTCAATGTCATTTCTGTTGTCGTTCTGTTGCTCTCTCCAAACCACTTCACTGCATTTCGTCGGTCTGGCTAATGTCCCATGGCTCATTTGTGGGTGTTTCCTGGATGAAAATCTCATAGTGGGGGCTCTGGGGAGGTTAGAAAGCAGCCTTTGATTGAGTTGACCTCCCCATCTGCCTCTTGATATCAAATTATGGCATGGAGAGAGATCTCATCGCTTGAGTCGTGCTTGTGAGTGGAAGAAAATGTATGATGCTTTTAATATGTTTAAGCTATTTTTTGAGGATTGTAGTTCCCAGTTGGACTTCAACCTGGTATGCTGCAGATCATTGTCCGCACCTTCAACACTACACCACCAATATTATGTATTAATATATTATAATTCATTAGGCTATACAGTTTTGCTGCATCTTGCAGTAGAAAAGACCATTAAACCGTTGTTGCCCAGATAAACCACCACCAGTAACATAAATAATACATACATACAGCATAAATTATACAAACATTTAAGCCCCCTTTCCCATTCTCTTACATAGTCCAGTACAAATAATTGTAATGCAAATTTCATTTCATAAATAGCTGTCACAGCTTTAAATGAATGGGGATGGGTTTACCCTCCATTGCATCTCTGTGTTTAATATCAAGGCTCAACAGGTCATCGATGCCACACAGGTTTAATTAAAGCACAGCCGTGGGTGCATCAATATGCACTGGAGCCACCCTGAGTGGAAATAAAATATTGTTTCAGGCGCCCAACAGAGCTGCTGATTAGATTGGATGGTCCGGTCTGATTGGGTAGCTTCCCGGTCAAGGTTCTTGGACATTTAGTGGAGGTGTATAAACTCTGTTGCAGGATAGTAAAATGTGTTTTTTGTCTATTTGATGCGTCGATTGGACGACTGAGGTGCAAGTCATGTGGAGAAGTGATGAGCAATGAAAAGAAGGTAAATTCAAGTCTAGGAAAGGCCTGAGTGGAGCTTCTAACTGATATCATTTGGCTAAAACTGGCAGAACAACATTAAAGAGATTTTTAGGAATTCATTCAGTGTTTAGTGCACAAATATGGACCAAAATTCAAACAACAGTATAGTCAGTGTAATCCTGTTTTGGCCTCTGTCACGATATTCATTTGCTTGGTGTGTATTTTCATCTCTGTCTAACTTTAACGTGCAAGCATGCAGACAACTGAGATTAATCTAAAGTGTGATTTGACACAAACCTACACGCACACACACCCACACAAGCATGACGATTGTGTTCCCACTGAATGACGGATCTGTGCGGAGTCAGACCGTAATTACATTCTCACAGACAGCGGGGGATAGGAAAGCCAAAAGAAATCATTAGGGAGCTGTCAGGTAACTAAGACGCTCTGGTGTTACTTCCCCATTGGCTCAGCGTTGCAATGGTGTTGTTGTTGTTTTTTGTTTAGTATTTTTGCTTCGCTGAAGAGTACACAGGAGAGACGGCAACAGGATGAAGATGAGAGAGAGAGGATGTGAAAACCAGCAAAGATGTGGATTCTTGATGATGCAAGAATGAAAATACACAGGACAGCTAGAGTAGCAGCCAGTTGTCATCCCCAGCTTGTCAGATATCGACGTTTTGTCACAGCCCTTTGTGTCTCATCCAGACGCACAAGGTACCCTTTGGCGTCAGCCAGAGACGCACGAGGGTTTAATGTACCTGCAATGTAAAACCGTCCGCGTCAGTTTCAGACAACGTGAACAGATGACGTGGCGCGACGCACTTTCCAAAGCCAGAAAGTGCCAAGAGGGGTGGAGGTCAAGGTTGGGTCACACACATGACTTTCACCCAGGAGACAGGAGTCCGTGTCCTGTTTGAAACCAAGCGTCACCAGTCATTTCCTAAACCTAACCACATATGGCAAGCCATTTTAACATTTAAAAGCTAGAGTGAATATGTATAGCAGATATATCCGTAAGTCTGTTCTACCTAGTCAAAAAGAACAATTCAGATATCAACAATGACATTCTTCCTATCCACAATTGTCATTTCAGATATCCGCAACGTCATTCTTGCTTGGACTTAAGGATAAGACGCGTTGGCCGCGAGCCTTTCGCGCATCACCCAGAGACGCTAAATGGAAAGCGTCGGCCAGCAACGCCAAAGGGTACCTATTAATGTAAGTCCAATATTTACGCTACTTTTTTTTTTGATTGATTTCAACTACTTGAAGGAAATTTCTGGGTTTTTAGCAAAATGTTCTACTCTTCAATAGCTAGTTGCCAACTTTGCCTGTTTGCTGTAGCTCACAGTCTGTATAAAACCATATAACAGTGAGCTAAAAGATGCTAAAACACTCTGTAAAGCTGAGGGGATCTGCAGAGTTGAGTGATAATTCTATGTGGGGTTGTGTCTACCCCTTTAATATTCCACTGTAGTCATTTGAGCCATCGTTAATAAAACAAAATATTCATCAGAGCTGTTTTGAATTACACCAACCAGGCCCCAGAATCCTCTATGTCACTGCCAGGAAAGAAGCAAAAAAACCCCAAACATATACAGAGTCACACATTTTTGGCATGGTTAGATACTTGCACAGTACATTCAAGCAGAAATAGGAAATCTTTATTTTGCATGATAAATGCGCGTGGGCGGTGGTCTACACTTTTCTTCTGAGAGCAGGTGAAGGCAGAGAATTACTGTAAAATCAAAGCAACAAAGCAAATCAAAAGTTAGGGAGACCAAGAGAACTGTAGTGGGTGACGTTGATAGGCAGAGGAAAACGATTGACTAGGCAGGTATTGAAGGCACTTAAGAGTGATTGCTCCCTTAGGTGGTGAATCAGACACAGTGAGGAGAGTGATTCTACCCAGTGGGGAGATGTATGTGTTAGAGTTTCTCTGTACACTTTGAGTGACCCTGTCTGTACGGCTTTTCCCCCCCTGCCACTCAATGGCATAAAACAAGTCCAGCTAGTGCAACAGTAATCATATCATCATTGTTTCATGTATGACCTTACAAGTTTAATCCCCCAACTGCAAAGGTTATTTATGCCACAAATGTAGCAATTGCACCACCTAAATGTAGGCTGTAAATGGAAGGACATCAAACAAGATGCATCAAAGACACGCTTTTCATCTTGGGCTTCCCAAGTTCACAGACGCACTGAGTCACTGCAAGGTCTCGAAAATTGGATTTATTTACAGCTGCAGAAACAAGGTTGTAAAAAATAAAATAGCAGAAATGGTTGAGTGATGATAAAGAAATTGTTGGAGTTAGGTTAAATCCTATCATATTGTACTGAGCAGCTGGCAGCTAAGACCTGCACAGAGATGGTAACAGCTGAAGGCGTCAGTAGCCTAATTTTTTGTTAATTGTTAGCTGTACTAGCTACTAATCAGTGAAAAAGCCAAAAGCTTTTTCATCAAACTGCAGCATTTTTTATTCATTGTCCTTTACTTAGTTTTAATAAAGCAGTACATTATCAATCAATCAATGCAAAGAACTCCCAAATGCTCACTTCCTGCTAAAATATATCATGAATACTCCTGCAAACACATCTAAAAGCTAATCAGGATCCCCTCAATATAATAAGTAAAGTTGAGTTGAACTATTTTATGATGAAATGTAGGCCTATATACCATTCAGACATTTTTAATAACTCAATAATTTAATTATTTAACTTGAATTAAAAGTAAACAAACTTTTAATTTAGTGAACAGGAGTAAACATGCCGGCCCATTAGCTTGCTAAAGGTAATGCTAGTGGCTATACCCTTATATGTCACGTGACCCTCACCTTGTGGTCCATCAACTTACCATCGTTAGCGCAGGTGAGAAAGCCATGTCATTGAGGCTGACAGGCAAATTATAGAAATTAACATACTGGTATCCCTGCCTTGATCTTAAATCATTACTTCTGCGCTTACAGCTTGGCCGGCCGTGCAATCAGAATGGCTGTACTCATCTCAATTAATATGTACCTGTGTTCCCCCTTGTGCTGTTTTTGGGACCCTTTCCAGTTAACAAACCACAAAGCCGTTTTGGCTGAACAGTCCAATTGTGAGTCTGGAGGGCCAGATGTGAAATGAGCAAATCAGAAGTAATTTGTGAGGGGCCAGTGTGGGCGGACTGAAACCTGTGAAGAGGGAAACAATTCTCAGGGAATCACGGTGAGTCTGATCGGCTGCCGGTGTTACTGCAGAAGAGAGTGGGCGAGCAAAGCGATTACACAAGGTTGAAATAATTACCTGAGAAGAAGAACAACAGGTCTGTGTTGGTGTTTGTTGTTGCCCTCAGAAAGTGTGGAAACGTACCTGTCTAATGAGATTTATTTTCTGACGGTTTACCAGTTAACCATTTACAGTAGCAGGTTCTCTTTGTCATAAACTCAGTGCATGATTCTGTGGAAACAAGGGCATTTTCACATTTCTGTTGGCTGAAATGACAACAAGGCTCTCATTAGCAGATGGTATTAGCTGTTATTTGTTTCATGTGCTGGTTGAAAATTCGGTCTCTGGTTAATGTTTCAAGCTGACCTGATTTAAGAAAAACAACCTAAGGTATGATACACCTTTACAGCGTTAGCAACATGGCTACTGCTAGCAGCCAGGCGACAAGTTGGCGAAAGCAAAAGCAACTGGAAGAATTTAGGTCATGGTGGTAACACATCGTTGGGGGAACATATTTCGACACAACACCGGAGTGTCTCTTTCAATGGGGTTCTTTTTCTTTTGCAGTTATTCTACAGTTATTTCATTTGTTTCACTGTTACCTGGGCATGGCGGCCAGGGAGAGCAATGCTTCTTCCTGTTTTGGTTCTGCAATGGTTGACACATGTCCTTTACCATCGAACCTTCATTTTTCCATGGAAAATCCCAGCCTGGTTGCGGCATGAATAGAACAGTAAAACCGAGGCTCACAAGGAATCAATCTAAACACGGATGGTGTCATTTTTCCTTAGCCATTACACTACTTGTAAAATATAGTTACTTCATAATAAGTTAAAAAAGTTGTCTATTTCCTCAAATCAATCACTATTGCTCTTGTGTTTTTGGTTTTGGAAGGGTAAAAAATTGCCACCGTGCATACTTTGATAAGCTTTAACCCCTGCCTCTTGATATATAGGGTAGGGGTTAATGTTAGCTATTAGTTTTGGTTCATTTTATGATTAAAGACCTAACCTGGCCATATTTCTGGTGGCAAAATGCTTTTTGTGCACGGCTGGACATTAAACCTTCAGTCATAAATGCCATTTAATACTAATAATGCTGTAATAGTAAACAAAACTAATAGCATAGTCAGCCATTGTATCAAAATACATTATGGCTAGGACCAAAGTGTTGGTTAGTGCAGCAAACACAATCAATGTAAAGATGAGAGGACCATTTTGGTCCTGTGCATCATTTCATGAGTGGTGTAGATTTCCTGCTTTGTCAGAGCAGGGAGTGATTTGCTGATGATAGAAAGCCAATCTGTGCACATGGGTCCTTGTTTGTGTTGTTTGTGTATGTGTGTGTGAGCATGCACAGTGTAGATGTGTGAAAAATATCCCTTTAAATGAGACCCAGCTGAAATCAGAGAGTTGTACATCAAACCTATCATCAGCCACCGGACTTCTGGGACGACATTTGCTGTTATTTTGTTTGAGCAGACAAAATAAAATCTTTTTTAAAAGTTTGGCATTGTCATTTTAGAAGGTCATCTTTCTCCACAAACACTAAACTCATTAAATTTATCATGCAGACAAACAGGCTTCATACACACAACAGGTGTGAAGTGTGCAACAAGACACTTCAGACTAAAATAAAGGAGAAAAATTACACATTCAAGGCTTTTGTGTTCAGTACTTCTGAATGTGGGAAGTGTGTATTAGTTAAATTTATAAAGCCAGTCCTTAAGTCTTTCTCCCCTGAGTTCCCCAGTGTTATTATCTAAGACATTCAGGGGTGATAGGTTTTTCAATATCTCCCACGCATCATGTTGAACAAAAACACTTTCCTTTGATTATACGAAAATGTTTCAAAAGTTTTGCCCCTTACCAGAATTTCATCCTTGAAAATGACAAATTAGGATGGAAACTAAAAGAAATCATTCATGCAGTCCATGCTGAAGAACAAACAGCCATCATGTCCACGGCAGGAATGACAAAGATGAATGAAAGAAGAATTTTCAATTCGTTAGCCGGCCTTATAGTTATAATTACACTTACGCACTAAGAGTTAGATGATTGACACAACACTACAGTAAGCATGAAGCTGCAGTCAGCAGCCGGTTAGCTTAGCTTAGCTTAACCAGCACTTCTAGCTCGCTGATAAACATACATTATCTTGTATCTTACCTTAACCCCCTTGTGAAACTACAACAAGATGACTTTAAATGTTGTTCAGATTAAACATACAAGACATCTAGAAAAAAATTAGAGATATTTGAGGTGCTAGAAGCTGGATTTGGTACCTTTGGACTGAGCCAGGCTAGCTGTTTCCAGTCTTTATGCTAAGCTAAGTGTCTCCAGCCTCATATTACCATACTGTCTTGAGAGTGGCATTCATCTAAGCGTCTGCAAAAAGACAAATAAGAATATGTCTAACTGTTCATTTAATCTGGACAGGTAAAAGCCTGCGTATGAGGCATATTACGAGCTTAGAAATATCTCCAAAAGTTGCCATTTCATCTCATTTTTTGGAGCACAGAAAAAAATAACACTTGCTCAAACTCTCAAATCCACGAATTGATTTGACTTTCGATTTTGAGGTCACGATTCTGTTTTCGATTCAAATATTTTAAGACTATCAATCCTGATTTGTGAAGATCAACAGGTTATTGGTTTCCTTCCCTGCCAACTCTCATTCAAGTCTTTCAAGATTTTTGATTTAGAATGGAAATTGTGACACCCCTCCTCTTAAAAATCCACTACACTTTAAATTTAATCCAAACACGCTCTCCTCTTTTCTGGATTCCCAATAAATGTACGTATTGATCAGCGGCTTCTACTTAGCATCACGGGGCCTTGTGCATCATGCTGTTGCTGCTGTGATACTTTATATTTATTACCTATCAGCTCACCCATACATACTGTCTCTGTTTAACGTCCCTGCAGTCTATCATCTGCTCACTTCTGGCCGTGCATCTTTGAAGTTCATAAACTGTGAAGCAAAGGATGGCTGATCTGATGGTCACTGCAGCTGAGGCTGAAAAGGACCCGGTCAATAAACCCACAGAGTGAGATGCCTTTTGCAGCATCGCAGACATTAAAGCAGGGGCCTGTAAAGTCATGCATCCAAGCACATTTTTACCTTTTGCTCTCCTCCTGTCACTCTGCCTCTGAGTGTGTTCAGCTCCCACAGCTCAGAATATGAGCAATTATTGGGTTTTTAATTTCTTCTTGAAAGCTGGAAGGTTGATTTTCAACCCCTCAAATGTTTTACCACATGTGACAATGCTGGCATTGAATGTTTAACAGCTCAAATACACAACTTAAATCAATCTTAAACCAACTGAATACATCACTATTCACTCTCTTTCGCCAAATATTTGTTTTCCCTGCTTGGGTTGGTTAGGTTTCGGCATGAGGAGTGGGATTATTTAGGGTTAGGGAAGAAATATTCTGGTGAGCCAATTAGGGAGAAAGTAAGGACCGGTCATGCCTTCACCATCTCCAGTGGAAAAGGACCCCCTCCCTCTGCAGACATTAAAGGCTCATTCTAAGGTAATGAAAGCATGGTTATTATTCTCAGGTGATTATACACGAATAAAAACATACTTATGAATAATATTTTACATCTCTTCTAGTATGTCCCCCGAAATCCTTCACACTGGACCTTTAAAAATACTTCTTTACCGTGTTTTTATACAGAATAGAATAAAGAAAAAGAATAAGGGGGCTTTTATTTTGACATAACTCCCTACTGAGACTTCCCTACCACTGTCAGGTAACATGACTATTGCATGAATATATCATGAGAGCTCAGGAAATTGGTATTCAGGACTGTGCCACAAGCTGTTATGGGGCCGCTGTTCAGACATAATGAAAGTATTAGAGACCAGACTTCATGTAAAGTGAATGTGGGAAAAAAATGAAGTTCACTTGACCTCTATATATTCCCCTCAGCTACTGAAAAATTGCTTTTGCTTTGGTCCTTCCACTCGATATCTTTTTGCCAATCACAAAGAGCCACAAAGACCTACCGAATGTCCCCGGTGTCCGTGCAACGTCAGCGCCGCTGTCGCAGCTAAGATTATGCTTAAGAGCACGATGCACATGTGCCAACTCAGCAGCTGTCACCTAAAAGTGAGGAGGGCCAGAGTATGAAAAGAAATCTGGTCTTGCTTGACACTTTTCAAGTTTGCAAGAGTGTCAAAACACTGTGGAGTGGCAGACTGTCCCAGTGGGTAAGCAGTGACTTGTCTCTTACAAAAATAGAGAACCGCACTCGAGTCGCTGTTTTGGAACGTGTCCACCATGCTGACGTGTCCTTGAGCAAGACACTGAATCCCCGGTGGCTGCAGGGATGCTAACAGAGCAGCTAAATACAGATGGCTGTTAGACTGACTGCACAACGTGTGAATAATAAAAAGTCAGATATTATTTTGCATAAGAAGGTTTGCGCCTGGAAAGTTAATTTCACCTGTTCTTAAAGTTGATTATCAACCATCAATACTTTGTCTGTACCAACTGAAATGTATCCGCCTCGAATATTGAAAACTGTCAGGCAGTGAAATGTGTTATTGATTATCTGACAGCATAAGTTACATTTGTTTCGTTGACAGGTGAATCAGCTGTGGTGGTTTCTGCTCTTCAGTCCGGCTCCAACCCATTTCCCTAATGTAGATTTTCCGGTTCCAGTAACTGACAAAGATGCCGGTAAGCTGAACACTGACTTAACTGTATGTCCAGACTTGAAAGATTTCATTGGACATCTCTTAATGTTATCACAGACACTTTATGTTTACAAAGTCCTCTTACCAGACATGTCAGAGCTAAGATAAGTGGATATTTCCCCACTGATTTGATTTGTTTGTTCTGTTTGTATTTTTATGTTTTCTTCGACTTTTACTAGACATCTTATTCTGAAATGAAAAGATGTTTCATTCCAGAAAGAAAGGTAACGATTTTGTGTTTTACATTTTGCATCATTCACATTGAAAAAAGGGGGAAGAAAATCAATAATTTGTCACAGGGACATTTGTTTCTAAGTTAAAATGTTATTTCACTTCCACTTGGGGACAGCACAACAACCTGCTAACACAACACTGACAAATTATCACCTTATAAAGCTGCTATATCCAGCATGTTAGCAAACAGTTGCATAGTTAACTCTGTTTTTGGGCTCCACCAACCATCTTCTAGTGAAATATCTAGCTCTTTAGCAGCTACATGCTCCACTGTGTATGTCCTTCTGCTGTTTGGTGGTGGACAGGTAGCGTACAGTGGGTTTATCAGAGCTTTTTTGCCAAAAACATCAGTCTAGAAACTACAATGAGGAGTCAGAGTAAACCAAAATAGTAGATTTGTGGGTCGAAACATCAAAACAATGAGCTGAAATACAATAAAAAGCTCAGCAGGGTTGAGGGGAGCTGCAGACTTTGGTGATAACTACCTGTGGGTTCATCACTATGAGAGACCGTTCAAATTATACATAGTCATTTAATCAATTGTTAATATAAAAACAGCTTTTAAGGGAAACAATGTCTGTAATTTTTATTTCAGTGATGTGTTTTGTAGGCAGCAACTGAACTGACGTTAACTACTGTTTGGTTTGCAGAAGAGCTGAATTAAATTTAAAAATACAGATTTATAGATAATCAGCTCGGGGGAAAGAGTACCCTTATCACTCTCTGTGTGGGAGCATGTTCATCTGGTGCATTAAGAAATCAATCCTGCAATGAGTCAAAGCAGCAATAAAATAGATTTTATGGGGAAGCGCCGCAGTCAGTGTGAGGCTTATCGAAATGTCACTTATCTGATCTGTGTAACAGCCACTGTGTCTCTTTGGAATACAAAAGTTCATAGATAAAATTTGACCATAAGGATAAAGCACTCGAGTGCCTGCCTGCGTGTGCCAGCAGGTACGCTTCCAACAGTCTGTGATCGTTGACAATTTCGTAAAAACACCGAGGTACCTGGAAGAGCCCCAACGCTCTTATGTGTACGGACGTTTTTACCTGCCAAGCCACAGCATCTGCTCCTGCTCCTTTTTCAAGTGCTAACTGAAGCAGTGGCGAGCTTTGAAGGGCGACCGTTCGGGGGCTTCGTGCATAGGTTGGCTTTTTTTTTTTTTTAAACCAATACAGAACATCAGAGCACGCTCAAGCCCAGAATAAGATCTGACGTCTGCTATCTTGTGCCATTTCAATTATGTTATTACATCATCCTCACTCATTCCTGCCATGGTTACAATCGCCATCATCAGCAGTCATATTCTCCTCTTCCTACTAATCGCGTTTCTCCTCTTCTGCTTCTACTCCTTATCAATTTCCTCAATCACAGAGTGACATCATCGTGCAATTAAAGTGTATTTCCTCTATAATTGGCTGCAGTGGGCAGGGTGCTCATGCTGCATGCGCGATAACTCAAGACGTTTTCAATCAAGCTGCTCAGAGGGGGGTGTGACACCTGATGAGCAGCTCATCCTTCTCATGCAACATATAGCTGAGGGGGAGGAATAGTAAATGATGTCGAATAACGCACACATAATGGCAATAACCATATTTTAGTGCAATAACCAGCTATGGCCTTAAGGGGGAACACCTCGTTCTCTGCTGCTCAAAGCAGAGATGGAGGTGAAGGACACTATATTGACATATTGAGTACAGCGCTGCTTGACTTATTTTGCAGCAAAGGAAGTGGTAGCATTTACCACTGTGCAGATGAAAGGCTTTAGATGGCTGTTAGAGGCGTGCAGAGGTATGAAACTGAAGCCCGGCCTGTATGTCTTTAGCCTATTTAACCCCACCGACAGTTTAATGGGCAAGTAGTTACAAACTCATCCCGTTCAGCCAAATCTCAAACCCTCAAGGAGTAGTTTAAAATTCTTGTAGAGTTTTTAAAGATGCAAAATAAACCAAGCAAATATGTACAAAATGATTCACAAGACACGTAGAATATCCCACAGTTCCACCATTTACAGTTCATCTTTACCTCTTAGTTACTTCTTTTGCAGCCACTACTTAGTATTTTAATATCAAAGCACTTGCTCTTCATATTCTTTAACAGGTACCAATCTCTTTAGTCCACCACTTTTTCTCCAAAAGGGCAAAAATGATGGTTAATTAAGAACCAAAAAATTTGAATCATTCACTTCTTTTCTTCTTGTATAACTGTACTTCAAAGGATATGACTGAGTTTCCGAATCCCAAATCCAATGGAGTGTAATAATCTGGAACTTTTTCTGAAACTGATAAGCCATAATTTTAAACTAAATATTGGAATAATGGAATGGTGCAGCCCTAAAAGTTCTTTGGTATTAGTTTAATGTCTTATAGTTTAAATATAGCGTTGGAATAAGCAGAAATAAGACCATTTTCCAGTCTTTAAATCCTCTTTATGTCATGGTTTCAGGTTTAATGTGTTTTTTTCTTGTGTTGTGGTCTTGAATTTCTAGTTTATTTTCCTGTTTGCTTCCTGTGTTATCGTTTTGAGTTTCTAGTTATTTCGTAGTCCTTTCCTCTTGTATCTTGTCCCGCTTTGCACTTCCTGTCTTTGTTCTTTTCCCTCCACACTGATTGTCTGCCCTGCCCTGATTAGTTACACCTCCTCCTCGTTAACCTGCCCTTCCTTGTGTATAAAAGTCTGCGTGTTTCCCTTTGTCTTTGTCAGTTCATTGCGTGCCTTCGTCTAAGCCTTCTCATGTTTCTTGCCTGTGGTTTTGGATCTTGTTTGTGTTTTTTTGGGGGGGATTTTTTGGATTTTTGCCTTTGCCCCTATGGATTTATTTGCTTGTTTGGAGTGACACCCTGGTTTTGACCCTTGCCTGCCTTGGACCTGTGAGTGCTGACTTTGATATAATAAATTATTTTTTACTGAATCTCTCTAAATGCAAGGAAGTACTGAAATGAATAAGGAAACATACATTGCCAGTGCTGCTAGAACATTAGAACACTAGACATTCACATCCAGACACACATTTTTTTAAAGAGGACTGTGACACGTCCATTTTTTCTTGTCTGAATGCGAGTGCAGGACACAGATTTTGGAGTCGCAGCAAGGGCGGCTTTTGTGCTCCTGCGGTCCAACAGCACTTGCTGTCTGGGTTCTTCAAGAGGAGTGAGGGGCGACAAAGGTGGTTGGCCATTGTTGCATAGACAGGTATAGTAATTACAATCTCCTCCATTCAGTCCCTATCTCCGTACAGCACCAGCGTACCCTCTCAAACTCTCATTATACGCTTGCCAAATGGAACAAAAGCCCAACATTCAATGGCTCTGGCACTCAAAACGAGACACTGACCCCGTCCGGGGTTAGACATCAAATTGTGTCATGGTCTCGCAGGCTGCAGAATACAGTATGACTTTTAATTTATGGCTTTAGAGTGGGGTGTCGCATCAGCCACTGGATTACCCTCATCTTGGCACAAGTGCACTTGAAAGCACTCGCTCTGACAGGGTTCGGGTCACTTTAAAATTAAACAGTTGTTATTTTTATGACCATTTAGCACTTGAATGTAGATATTCTTTCTGGTTATTGTATGAAAACATCAATATTTTACAACAGCCCAGACTCATTCCCCAGGTTGTCAGATTCCGATGCTTTGTCACGGCCCCTCGCGTCTCATCCAGACATACATACACTTTAATGTCTGGATGAGACGCACCAGGCAAACAGTACTTTCACCTAGGAACCAAACGTCAACGATCTCTCCCTAAACCTGACCTTTTGCATCTGGATGACACGTGAGTGGCCGTGACAAAGCATCTGTATCTGACAACCTGGGATAAAAAAGCGAGGGTGTGTACTTAAAACCAACTTATTCTTGAGCTTTAACACTGCAGCATTTTTGAGCATTGTCTGACAAGTTCTCAAACTATAATTTAATTAAAGTTTGTAGATTTGTTCGTGACAAACAAGCGGAAAGTTTTCCTTTGTTTGAAAATGTGACTTTTTTTTTTTTTTTTTTTTTTTTTACAAATTGCAACTAACAGCCAACATTTCAGAGTGAGAGTAGTCTGCTTTTGATTGTTTGTCAAGGCCTGCTTTTCAGATACGCTCTAAATTACACTAAATTGAACTGTTAGGGCTCAGTAGACAATTCCTAATGAATACAAGGGCGACACACATCTTGACACAGTTGCCTCAATGCACACAGATGTTCTAGCGGAGCCTGAAGTAGCACACAAAGCAAGGCACTTGTCTTGTGTGATGAGAGGGCTCGTCTGGAAATGCCATTAGCAGACATATGATTTATGGCTCTGTCTGCTGCTCCTGCAGAAACCACCACTTTCACTCCAGCAGCACCAGCCCAGAATAGAGAGTCTCTATGCTTCTGTTAATGTAGCACAGTGAGCTTTACTGAAAGTGTCACCTACCATTACATAAAACTTGTTTTCCATATTGGTGAGGAGTTGACGATGTGCTTAAAACTGGAAAAGTTTACAAGAAGCATTTTTAATGACCTGACAATGGATTAAAAGTCTGTTTTCAAAAGGGTTTGGCCTTGATAGACAGCAACTATGAGTTACAGACAAATGTGAGGACTTAATGAATGAAATTTGACCTTTGACATCCTCTGTGAATCATCAAAGTCAACGCAGACTGTTTTGCTCTGCAGTCAGTGCATAAAATCCCCAAACAACAAATCTGTCAGGAGTCTTTTGAAACAGCATTAAGTGTATTTTATTTTGTCAGAAATCTGTTGAATATTAGAAATAATGGTGTTTTTTCGTGTTTTTCTTGGCACTTCTGCTTTTATTTCAACTGAGTTCAGTGAGGAATCAGAGGATGAAAGGAATTCTGAGAGTAGCTTCACACCATGTTTTAGCTTGAGAGTGCATTCACAAGGACACATCCCCTCATGCTCTCCAGTAAACACAATCTACTGGAACCAGTCGAAAAAGTGCAAAAAAAGAGTCCTAATTTCTCTATGAATTTGAATGTGCAACACTGTTTTTCTGCACCTAAAAATAATGAGAAAGCACATTAGAATAACAACTTCTCCATTCCCAAACACGGTGCTGCAGTGCTGTTATTGTTGAGTCGCACTGAAACAGGAAATGCGTGCTTGAATTCATCCAAAGTCGAATGTGAGCGTTATTCTTTGTTTCACAAGGTCCTTCTCAAGCTGCCTCATCACCATCTGGAGTTTAATAGATTGTTGTTTTGCAGCTGTGAGCAGCCTCTTTGTTTCTTTTGTGCATTGCATTGTGGGACATTGTAATGGTGTCCATCAACAACACACCAGATACTTGAAAGCCTGCTCGGATTCTCATTAGTTTTCCTCTCCTGTCCACTAGAGGGCATCAGGAGGTTTTCCGGCCCTGCCTGGCAGCTGACTTTAAACCTGCTTGCTCACCTGTTCTTCATTTGCAATTAGCTTTTCCTCACTATCCTGGTTAGTTTGTGTATGCGGTTTCATTCCTCTTCTGTTATGTGGTCGTCTTTGTTCCTACTGCTTTGACCTCTGTTTCTACCTCGGAGCATGGCTGTGCTGGATTTCTTCTCCTGTGCCTTGGACAGATGAAGGTCTGTTGCTCTTTGAGTTTTATCATGTCTCACCTGCCTTCTGAATCTGTGTTTCAGCCCTGAGGCGACGCTTTTCATTGTAAAAACCTGCCCTCAGTGGGCACATAAATTTGGTCATCTGTCACTTTTATTTCATGAATTCTCTGTGATATTTCCACCAAATGTCAACCAGTTGCCATTTTGACCAGCTCACAGAAGAAAAACAAAACAAAACATAATCTGAGACATTTGCACTTTGAAAATGGCAAATTCATTCTTTTTCTCTTGTCTCTCTCGCTCTCATAATTCCCCCCTCTCTGTCATGGCTAAGTAGAAAGTGGCTGCTGATGGCGGCACGACTGAGGTGTCGCTCCCCTGCCTGGGTGCTCTGCCGTGCCACATCTGTCAAGCATAGAGGCCCATCAATCAAACAGCTGAATGCAGGTGAGTGCGAGGTACAATGAACAACCATTAATCACTCCGAGACATGGACACCAGTGGGGTGCGCTGGGTGGGAGGGGAGGATGTTAAAGCATTGTGATTGTACATATTCTTTTGGAAGATTTTTTTTTTTTTCAAATTTTTTGCATTTCCGCTCAGGTTTTAATGCACAAATTGAAAATGTGCCTAAAAACAGGTGGACGGAAACCCACCTTATGTCTGTATTTAGGGTTTAAATATATTATATGGCTTTAGAGTATATAGTTTTCCCTCTTTATGCGCGAAAGATTGCTCAAATGCTTCATTTATAAGTGGAAATGGTTGGGAACCACCACCTGACAGCTCTGTGCAATCTGAAATATTTAACAAATATTCTTTGTTGTTTGATCTTAAAATTGGTGGTTCAAGAATGAAGAGACAGAAACAAAAACAGCCATTGTGTACAGGCAATGAAGTGTGCTTGTGACACAGCTTTAGTTCAGGAAGCAAACGCAGCCACAGTTTGGTCTGTTGGTATGATTCAGCTCCTGGGTACGCTCCCTGCTGCGGGAATTCAGTGTAACAGCAAGCAGCCCTTAGCAACATGTTAACTAACACTTGGGGAGCATTATGATAATGCACCGATGTGAATTAACATAGACAATACAGCTCTCCAGGGTGCAGTGAGCACAACTGATGCAGGTGGAGGTTGGAGAAGGTTTTTGTCGGTAGATGCAGCTGTAGGCAGACGTCGGGCCCAGTTGACAGCGACGTATAAACTGGAGAAACCTGTCATAAGGAATTTGTTTAATCGCAGACATTAGCCTCATGTGCATGATTCTCACAACTACTTCTCAAGGCTTTTGTTCCTCTGCAGTTTCTTGACTTACTGTCCCTGCGGAGGTTTTAATCTGTTTCAAACTTTCTACAAACGGCCAACATTTTCATGAATATCCCCAGATGTACAGTATTTACCTCTATGACGCTCCCCGTGTTGTATAACTCCAACCTTGTAGCGTACAGATCAAGTCTGTTGCAGCCAATAGAAAACATTTGCAGAGTGAAAATCGAGCGGTAAACTGAGCAGGAAGCAGAAAGACAAGGCAGAGAAGTAAATGGAGATTTTTCGGTTCTTTATTTGCGAGAAAACTGAGACTTTACAAAGTTTAACTGAAGTGGTAGTTTATTGATTAAAATTTACATTTTGGTTGGACTGTTAAAGGTCTTTTCATTTGATATTCGTCAGCCTGCCAAAACTCTGCTCGATCAGTTAAATGGCTGTTTTAAAAGCACACATAAAAAAAATCCATTCGTTTTTCACAATCACGTGTTTAAAAATGAGATCTTATTTGTACATTTAGTTTTTCCACAACGATCAGTTGTTTTCTACTTAGCCATCTGACAGGTGAACATGTCACAATGTCCACATGGCAATTAGAGTGAAAACATGCTCAGTTCATGGTGAAAATTCTATTATTATTCATATCACTGTATGCATCGCTGAAACATGGCAAGAATAAAAAAAAAAGGTACTTGTGCCTTAGTTTGGTACGGGGAGAAGACGGCGCTGCCAAAGAAAGCCAAAAGAAAAGCATAAACATCAGCATTTTTGAACCTTTTTGTTTTTGCTGTTGTGAATGGCCTTTTAAAGTACAGATTTTTAACACTATTGCATATACACTGTATGATGTGACTGTGTGTGGTTCAACCTCATCACCAAGTCACCATGAAACCCATTTCCCATGGTGCTACACGGGGGTATATAAACCGCGCGGATTCAAACGCTAAATTGCTTAATATGTTGAAAGAGGGCATGAAATGGTTTATTCATGACAGAAAGTTTCTACTGCCCACCTTGGACCTCTGGATTCGACTGGCAAGAAAAATCAAGAAAGCTTGAGCAAAACGAGAGAGAGAGGGGGAGTAAAGAATGCTAATTTGCTGTATGAATAAATAATTTAAAAACAAACACGGGGCCGAGTTGTAGAATGAAACGCCCAAAGGCAATTAACTCCGGGAAAGAGAGAGGGCAATTAATTTTGTTTATCAGTGATGTATAACTTTTATATGGGCCCATGAGGTTTAGAAAAGTCCCTGTTATCTGATTTTATGATGCATGTTTTATTCAGACGCATGTTTGTGGATTTGTGGCCTCTGTGAATGTCCAGCTGCAAAGTATATCAATTGCATGCTTTTAAAGTAACTACCTTGAGATCCTGGCTGGAGCTGCATGATTTTTTTTTTTCTCCTTGTCAAACGCTGTGTCCTCCATTCATAGTATTCAGTCACTGTATATAATTTTTGCTCAGCCAGAAGGGAAAAAATATTTATTTTTTTTAAAAATATTTTGAGAAAAAAAAGCTTTATATTTATATTATTTTAAGTCATATATCTAGTTCCAAAACCAAAATCACAAGAGCTAAAGTTCGCTAGCTTTCACCGTCACTTGAAAATATGAAAGACACGAGCAGCAGTTTGAGATTAGATGAAGGTGATTTATGGGCATTTATGTTCCAAATTCTTTTCAAATCCTTCCTCAAAATGTGCTTTTATAACTCACTCTGCACACCCACGTTTTTGTTTTAAGTTCCGATCTGTGCTCAACTGGATCAAAGTTAAATTTGGAACAGATCAAGATATATATATATATATATATATATATATATATATATTTTAAATGTTTTATCTGCTACATCTGATGCTTTTTAATTGATACAAAGATGCTGTATCTCTGTATTTCTTAATTTATCTTTTTTACCTTTTATGTGATTTACTGAGAGAAATTCTCAAGTAGCGCCCTTCAGCTGTCCTTTAAGTTTTACTTTTCATGAGGAATGACAGCTTCTTGACATATTTCCATGAAATGAGAAGCTACAAAGTGCTGCAAGAAAAACTATCTTTAGTGTTTTTTCAACAGGATTGTGACCTGATGAAACTGCTTTAATAGACATTGCCAATGGACAGACCGCAGTCTTGGTCAGTTGCTCTCTTGATCTACTTTGAAGTTCTTTACCTATGAGACCTGGCAGCAAAACAATTCAAAACTCTGCTCCAGAGGCTTTTTGATGGAACTGTGCCTCGTTAAGTCAGTTACCCACCGGATAAAGTGCGCGTGAGTCCTTGAATGATTTTGTGTGAGTGGTATTAATCGGGAAATTGGATCAATCAGTCAGTGAGATGTAGATAATGGTCCTCAAGGGGACTGAAAAAAGAAAATGTGAGATCTTAAGAACGTTAAAAGCTGTGGAAATTCACTAATGGAACAATTGATGTTCTTACTACATAATATATCCAGTGAATGGGCTTAAACTCAAGAATCTATTTATTTTAATAACTTAAAAAGTAAAAGAAATCACATCTAAAGGCCTTTATTTAAGCTACTCTTTTGTCCTGTACTGTACTCACTAGTGTAGAAATCAAGGACTGTTCACATAATACAGAAAGAAAAAAAGCTTCTGATATCTGGTGTTTTCTTGAGTGCAGTTAAAACCAAGCAGATAATTCCAGTCATTTAAGACTTCTTTCAGTTTGGTACATCATGTCATTGGGTTCAATACAACTTCTAAAAACTTTTTTTTTTTTCAAAAGCATCTTGCTATCAAATGAGCACCAAAAAACTTTGCGCTCTGCCAGCAGTCAGATCTTAGTCCAGCACCTCAGTGCTCGTGTGCTTGGATGATTTGTCTGATCACTTGACTTCATGTAACACATTATTAGGACAAAGTTTCAGATACTTTGTTTTCCAACTTGCAAAACTTCTGTCACTTAAGAAATGTTGGCATGCTAACACACTAAAGTAGGAGGATGAACACAAGTTATTCCATTTTGAAGAAGACACATCTGCTTTTTCTGCATTCCATGTTTTTTAGGCCTGTTTTTACAGTAAATATATTTGACAATGTAAAACAGTGGTTGCCCGTAGTTAAAGATCAAGCTGGTGTAATTCGACCTTCCAACAATGTCTTAGTCAGTCTCTCAATACTTTGGAAATTCCCTACCCTGCCTATGGCTCTAAGCTACATGTCCATTTAAAGCTATATCAGGCTATGGCTACACAGACGATACTTAGGATCAATTCATTGTTGGTTTTGGTCTTCTCAAGGCATTTGTTGACAAAGTCAGATATAAAATATTGCCATCATGTCTTGTGAGCCAACACTTCATGCAACATTGACTTGGGGCTATTTCAAGCCTGAACTTGAGGCAGTGCAAATACATGTGTGCAAGTCTTGACCTTTTATGACGCTTCTCTTCCTCTGTGGTGGTTAAAGTGGTCTGAGCATGAACATTAGACATTTTCTCCCCACTTTGACCAACAAGAAAGTTTTACAGTAGAAATCAATGGATGTTTCCATTGCAAATGAAGTTACTTGGGGACTGTAACACGTCTAAGTCTGCCTTCCAACTATCCTGCTGCAGAATCAGACTGTATGTTTTTGTTTTTTTATCCCTGTACTCAGCCAGATGAAGCAAGAAAAAAAAAAATCCCTCCTGAATATCAGAAATGCTGGAGCACATTTAGTATGGCTCTCAACTCCCAACCTACCTGCCCTCACTGATGTAGCAATTTCACATAAAAATACAATAATGGCACATGACCCAGGCCATCCACTCCATTGTCACTTCACAAAAGTCCCCCCTGGCTACAGATGGAGAAAGTTCAGGCGCAGAAGAGCCAATTCCTGCAGAAGCTTTGCACTGCCTCAGCCATTCTTAAAGATGTGCCTTCATAATATGAAATTCAATGCAGAGATTTCACATTTTAGCAGCACCTCCAATGGATGAAGCTAAAACTATTTGCTTTAATGTACAAAAAGTCATATAAAATGATTTTCAAGCAAAAATTGACTTCACTGAAAAATGCACAAATCTCATTTCTGTGGTCTAAAAGAACTAAAGCAAATACTGTATCTGTAAATGAGCAACTACCTGAAGTCGAGAGGCCATTTTTGATTTCAGTGAGTGAGTTGAGAGAACACACAAAAACGGAATACTTCAACGCCATTTACTGTGCATCAGTACTCACTGTAAAGAATGTAACTGCACCTATACACCCAGATAATCTTAATATTTGAACTCTTCTTACTGTACAGATGGGATGCATTTGTTAGGCAGATAATTTGTTGGTAGTTGTGGTCTTATCAGAATATTGTTGATTCCCCAAAGGTTAAATAAATAGATTGTGAATAATAAAGTCGTACTTCCTGTGCACTGCATGGTTCCTGCTGACTGTGGTTAAATAATGGGAGTCATAAAAACTACCTCCTCTTCTCCCATTCTGGTTGGTTGTTGTGCAGCCTGGTCAGACTGGCAGGCTGAGACTCTGGCTAAATAAGCCGTTTTGATGTCCTAAATGCCCTTCGCTGCTCTGATAGCTGTATGGGCTGGAGTGTGCACTGCCTTGGGCTCCCTAGAGGCAGAGAGAAGCAAACAAACTTATCTTATCCAAAGCCTTTCTCCCTTCTGCTTTACAGTTTTTTCATGCGTGTGGATGGTGGAGTATGAAACGGCTGGATAAAGTGATACAGAGAACAGGGACTGAGGAAGTTAAAGACATCAAGTATACCACATAGGTTAGAAAATAAGAAAAAGAAATATCTGTCATGTTTGATGTGCATTGTCTGGTGCAGAGAGCTCTCATGAAAAAGGTTGTTTTGTCTATGCTCTGAATGACACAAGGACTATTATATGCAATGCAGATTTTAATTTAATGTTTTAATGCAGCACAGTTTCGTTGGCCTCGTCTCTTGTTTCCCTGAGGCAGTGGTGGGAGAAGTTTTCAGATCCTTTATTTAAGAAGAAGAGTCGGCATGAATAAAGTCTTACATGAAAAATCTTAAGTAAACGTACAAAAGTATTAGCAGAAAAATTTACTTATTATCAAAGTAAAACTCCTAGTTTGGACCCTCTGACATATTATTATATGCCATCATTTTTACAGGCACACCAGATATACGATATGTGGTGTTGTAAGATGATTATAAGGAGAGGAAAGAAAAAAACAAATTTCTGTTGTCAGTGTTTGGCCTTTTTCCTCTTTTCCTCTTGATATTTGGTGAAATACTGGATCATTTAAACATTTATTGAGAAGAAATCATGTGAGAAATTCAGAGTGGAGCTGTTAACAGCTCATACATCTGAAATATGCCCCTAAAGCCACACTGCTCTCTGTAAGATGTTAGAAGCCAAAAACAATATGTTGCACTTTAGTTTAAGTCAGCGTTAAGCTTGCCATAAGTACTGTAAGTAAGAAGTATTTAGTAGCATAAAACGGAAATACTCTAAAGTACAAGTACCTCAAAATTGTACTTAAGTACAGTACTTGAGTGAGCCTCAGTTGGAGAGCATGTAGGTTTTGGCTGCCATTACCATTTTATTGTCACTCAATCAAAAAATTCATCACCCACCACCCTGCACAATACAGTAAACACACACTTAAATGTGCAACCTGTGCTATGAAAAACACAAACAAACAACAGGTCTGTTGTCACACTAAAACACTGCACATCGAAATCTAAACTAAGCTTAATTACTGATAGGGTCTGATTCTGTCACAGGTTTGTTTAGCTCAGTCATATCTGTGAACAGACCTCCGTTTCCACCTGGTCAATTGAGAATTATGCAGTATTTATGTTTGATGTGTGTATAAAATGCTTTTATTTTATTAGTAAATATGCCTGATTGAAAACACATTAGTATTCTTAAAACTTTAAAGGATTAGTAACATCCCATTAATCGCTGCCTTTGTGTTTCTGGTTTTATTTTGAAATGCTAGCATGTCTTGTTGTGTCGCCCTCGCATGTCTCCGTCTCCCTTGATTAGCCACACCTGCTCCTAATTACTCACCTGCCCCTGATCTTGCTGTCAGCCAACCCCATACTTATTCAACCCAGACTGTCTCCGTGTTTGTGTTCATTCAGCGTTATTCTTCGTATTAGTCTCTATGGGTTTTGACTTACCTTTGTTCTCTGGTTCGTGGATTTTTGACTACTCCCTGCCTGGATTAGTTTGCTTGTTCCGGCCTGATTACCTGTGTATGTCTGCCTTGCTTTGCAGACTTTGCTGTTTGAACTTTACCTTGCATCTTTTCTCTGCATCAGAACCTCTGATCTGCCCAGACGCCACATTTTGGGAGGCATGCTTCTTTGCTTTCCTGATGAGAGTTTCCTCGTTTGTTCTTTACTTCAAACTTCAGTGTGAAGTCCGTCCTGATGCATTTTCCGGTCTTTTTGCTGGGCTGAAATTTGTCACCACTGAAGCGTAAAATAGAAGTATTTTACAAATGTTTAAGAGTCTACATGTAGAATTTTATATGTATACATGAACATTTAGGTGTCTAATTACTATCTGAAAGTGACTTTGTTGAGAGAAAGTACTAAGATCGCGTTTAGGCGATGGTCTCTCCCCCTGAAAGTGTCTGTATTTTTACTGAGCTACTGCATTTGGAATTGTTAAAGAATATTATCTTATTTTGAAGAAAGGAAGCGCGGTCCCAGATGTGCATTGATGTTGGTTTGGCAGACTCAGAAAGCGTGTAATACCCATACAAAGCCAGTAAAGCAAATGATTAAAACAATATACCTTTATAAAGATAAGAAGTTAGACTTTTCTTTAACACAATTAGATTAACTGATAACATTACATGATCACTTATATTAATAATTAAAGTGAAATTTCATCAGAATGTTAGCATAAAAGTGTCCGCTTGTAGAAACAGTGATGTTGGATTGTAAATATCGATATCAATCTCATGTCTGTATGTGAAATATGAACAGCTAGCAGTTAGCTTAGCATAAAGAGTGGAAACGGGGAAACAGCTGACTGTCCAACAGTAAGAGAATCCATCAGTGCCTGTAAAGCTCAATAATTAAAAGGGTGTATATGTGGTGGCTAATTGTAGTTTGTGGTGAGGTGAATTTGTGAAAAAGAGATCTGGATCCTAACATGATAAAATAAAGTGCAAGGAAACCTTTAAGTATAGAAATACATTCACATAAAAGCTATGATGAAAATATGACTCGTATTACATAGTGTACATGCAGGACTGTGAATCCTCCAGTCAGAACAAACGCTCAATAAAACCAAGATGCAGGAAAATAAAAAAACCTATGCTGCTGTCCTGAGGTTGAACTGTTATGGTCTGTTCCAAATACGTTTAGTCTAATTTCACACTGTCATTCTAAGTTGGAAGAAGGAGCCATCAAACACAGCAAGGCTAATATGTTGTTTCTTCTCTAATGGCTGACTTCTTGGCCCAGATCTGAGTGCCTTTTGAAGTTGTGCTTCCCTCGAGTTGATAAGTGTGACTAACAGCCAACAGAGCGTTGCCACTGAGGAGCAGCAATATTGTTAAAAGTAATGGAGGTGTTATCTCACTAATGCACTTCATACTTTACAACCATCGGAAGGACTGGGGCGTTCGGAGGTGGGCAAGACAACAGTTGACGCTTGTTAGCTGCATTTTTCACAGCCGCTACTCAGGAAGATGGTGTTTTATGAAGCTGCAGCTTGTCTTGCAGTCTGTTTATTGCGGAGAATTGAATTGCACAACCGCAGCGCCTTGCCTAATGAAAATAAATCAAATGATGACTTGGGGAGGCAAACTGAATTACACGGAGCAGTATCAATTCTAAGCTTTTGTGGGGTCGCAAGTTCTTGAACCTAGATCCTCTAGATTTAAGGTAGCTAATAAGTTTCTGGCTTCAATACAGAAGTGAATTATGATGCAAATCAAAAATGACAGAAGGAAATGGGCCTCGAGGAGCACCAGAGGAAAGATGGGAAGTTACTAGACATGAATTGTGGGATATTTTGGATGACACCATACACATCCTCATCAGGAGAAAATAGTTTCACAATATTTGTGTCTGTAATATCGCAAAAGCTGCCTCAAGCTGTGAGGCTGTTAATAACAGCTGAAAATCCAAAATATACACAATTCCACAAATGCCAGCCATGTGTCTGCCAATTATGTGAACTAAACCCTCATTATTTTTGGACTTGCTGCATGTTTTTGCTCTATACTTAACTTTTACATTCTCAATTCCTGAGTTTCAATGGACAAAGGAACTGACAAAGTGGAAAGCGACGTTGGTTGGCTGGTAATTAAAACAGAACTGTGGACAGATTCAAGATTGTAAAAAAAATGATAAGTAGGTTAAATTAATGCGCAAACAAGCTCACCCACAACTTAGCAGGATTAATGAACTTTAATGAAATTTAATAGTGCTTGGACGGTTGTTATAAACCTCATCATGCTAATCCCGAAGATCTTTGAGTCTGAGGTTAACCTGAAATTTAACACACTCTGGATTAATAATCACCCTGTTCTCAAACACATGAACACATCTGCTAAATGCTCGCTGCATGACAGTGTGTCATCTTTAACTAAAACCATAATCCTTTCATAACCTCAACTAAATTGCTTCTTTTTTTTTTTTGCTTTATATAGTCACAATCCAGGCTGGCCTTCTTAAGACTTCCGTTCGGTGCAACATTACAGGATAGTGCCACTTTTGCTGGACACAAACTGTTATCATAATCCGGTCAGCAATTACTGTGTGTTTCTCATCAATTTTTCTCATCAATATGTCATTTTATTGACATATAAATGTATTTCATAATTCCTGTTAAAGTGTGTCTAGATGAGATGTGAGGGGCTGACAACGGGCTGACCGGACCGATCTGCCGAGTTTGGTTTATTTTTGTGTATGCAGATCTTCTGATAAGAAGAAGAAGAAGAAGAGGGAGAAGAAGATTGGCAGTTCCAGTTGTGCGGTGGCCTTGGGCTGCATTCACTGCAGATTTTAAATGGCAGGTGTAAGTCGAGCCTCTGGGAAGACTCTGTGCTTCAGACACATTTAAGTTAATAGCTACTGACTTCACTACATATTTGAATAAATACTCTTTATCCCAGTCTGCAGCCTCACTGTAGGCCCCCCTGATTAGCTGCCTGTCTCAGACCTCCTGCTTGTCAGCCCCTTTGTACGGATGAGGCTGTGTGGGGTGGGCGAGGCTGGAGGATCACATCTCCTGCCTGAGTATGCTGACTTTGATTAATGACCGAGAGGGAGGTTAAAACAGTGATTACACACCAGCTGGCATGCCTCCATTTTTAACATCAGACCCTCTTCACATGTGTCTAGAGGGAAATCTACCTATCTATCATACTGTAATCTGTAAAGAGGAGAAAGGAGAAAAAAGATTGGAGGATTGATAAGATGATTTTTTTTTTGTGATTTTGTAGACAGGATTGCAACTGCTAAACCCCTCCCTCAAACAATAATCGTCCAATCATAACTTAATTTTTAAAAAAAAAAAAAAAAAACCACATCTGTAGAATGTAGTGTTTATTAGCATTTCTGTTGTATTTGTGTCTCATTAAATTAGACATGCACACAGTACTGTCCAACTTTTACCTGTGAGAAATGTTGCTGCAGAGTTTGTATGAACAAAATAGAGAACAAAACACTTTAGACGTAGCAACAGTGGTTTTTAGCAAAGATAAATTCAAAGAGACATTGCAAATGTTTTTTTTAAATCCTCAGTTAATCTACATAAAGATTTTAACATACTGAGGTCACTGGAGGCTATTATTTGTGATATTTCCATGTAACACTGTAGTTTTGTGAGTATTGACACTTGACAGAGCTTTTCCAAGATGATTCTTGTTCAGTTAAACTTGTGATGTGATTGATAATTGTCCACATCAGAGCAGGCTTCTGGCTGCTGTTCCCATGGCAACCTCATTTCTAGTCTAGCCTATATCTTCTAATTCATCTGGCCCTTTGCAGATCATTTCTTTTAGGTAGTTTACTTGTTGTGGACAGATTAAAAGGGTGTTTTTGTTCTGTATCATGTTGACAGTGGGTCTTCCTGTTTGCTCAGTGACCCATCTCTATGTGGTCATTTTGGATTTTTTCATGTCATCCTCAAACATCCATAATAGGAGGCACAAAAAAGCCAAAAATCTTTAATGTAGGTAGACCAGTGTGCTATACACAGAAGAAAGAAGTCCTATTTTGGGGTTTTATGTTACCTGACAGTATTTCTTTGTAAGAAATTACACAATTTTTTTGTTTAACACTTTCATTTTAGTAAAACTCTTATTCTGGGACATTTATTCAAACAACAACAACAAAAAAATAGTTTCATCTGGTTAGTTTCTGGTTTTGGTTCAGTTTCTTTATTGCATACTGAAGTTCATTTTTGACCTTGGAAACAATAGTTCCACTGGCCTTTTGTGAAGCTTTCAATTGCATCTCACCTCATTTCAAGTAGTTGAAAACTCCAGAAAAAGCAAGTTGAACCTGAGTTGACATTGTAACATTTTAATTTTTTATTTTTTTTTAAAACATTTTTTAAAACACCTTCATTATCTTTATTATTGCCTAAATTAGTAGTTTCATGACAACTAAATATATTTAAAAATTGAGAAAAAGAATTGGGATATTTACTGCTTAGGGCAATATCTGTGACACTGTTTACCTCTGTGTTGTTGAGCTGAATGACACCTAATTGGCAAATATTTAACATTATTCACTCTGACATGCTTAAGATTCTGTAGAGCCTTGGTCATTTGTTCAAATGACTGAAATAACCCGTGGTTACATTTTCCTGCCATGGACATCTTGTTGTGGCCATGTGAAAAATGAGTCTTGTCTGTGAGAAGCGAAGGTGGAAGTCGAGTGACACCGTTGCAAAATGTCTTAATGAGGAGGTCAGGGTGGATGGATACAGCAACAAAGCTTAAACTTGGACACAGCAGACCAATTTTTCTACCAGCAACAGAGAGCCATTGTGGAGTAGCAAAGCATAGTGGCCAGTTGGGGTGTCTGGTCTGACCATGTCCTGGATGAAAGTACCAGTGACTTGAATTGGTTTCAAGAAGCCACCGATAGCTAGTGCACAGTGCGGAGGAGCGGTGTATAGCGTGGGAAGGCTCACCGGTTTGCTCTATTCTCCAGAGGTCAGATGGCGCATTCAGGCACACCAGCAAGGAAGCGAGTTGTAGTCGTCTCAGTGCAAGATGACAAGAGCCTAGATCAGAACCGGCCCGCCTCCTGGGTGAGGAGGCACGGGTTGTTGGAGCAATAGTGGCTCTTAAGGTCAGCTGGTCGGTGCCACACCAAGTTTCTTTGCATTCCTAGCACACCACAGTAACATTCATGTTCCCCTTAGCATCACATGTAATAACTAACATTCAGCGTCATTCGCCACAGTTTGGCATGATGTGTTCACTTGTTTAACTTTTGTGATAAAAAAAAAAAAAGAAAAGAAGACATTTATCTGTGACCTGTCAAAACCTGCTGTAGGAGTCAAAATGTCATAGTAAGCACTTCTTTCTTCTTTTAAAAGTTTAATTGTTTAATTTGAAGTAAGGTGTCCAGAGTTGGCTGGGTCCAGCTTGTAAAAAAATGTGTCTCGTATAATTTCGATTACAAAAAGAAAGAAATAAAAAATGTCGATATAGAGAGATGACAGAGCCTGCCGCGAAGAATAAATTCAAATCATGTCCATCCACTGACTGCTCCTCTGTCAGTGATTTACACATGCGCAACATGTATTAGCTGAAGAGGAGCAGCAGCCAGGAACAACAGTGTAACGGGAGTTTGACAGACACTCCCTCCTTCCTCCTCTGCACCCATCCCCTGCCTCCGCCCCCCCCTCTGGTCACTCTCCGAGGAGTTGTTCCCTGCCCAGTGGCATGTGGATGTGTATAATGGAGATGGATGGTGGCTGGCTCTGCCACACCGTGGAACAGACGGACTCCTCCCTAAACGCCTGTCTGCCAGCCTTCATCAGTCTCCCGCTGACAGCCCCCCGCCCCACCGCACCCCAGAATAGAGCCCAGGCTCAATATTGGCCTGCTCAGGTGTGTGTCAGTGTGTGTCTGCGCTCTTTAAAAAAAAAACTAAAAAAACAACCTAAAACATGTTATTAACACATTTGGTGTTGAAAAGTTGACTGGTTGAAAATGACAGCTCCTTTTTTTGTGTGTTGTCAAGTTAACAGAGCATGTTTGACTGGACCTTTTTTTTTTTTTTTTTTTTAAAGCTTTTTTAGTCCTGACATCTTCTAAAAAATGTTTGGAAGGAAAACGACAACAAGAGGTGAAAACTGCGACCAAAGAGTCTATTTTGCAAGGAGAGCAATCCCACAATCGTTTGGGAGCTTGTATTGTTGTCGTGCTCCTCCTACACATTGGTTCTCCTTCTTCTGTACTCTCCCGAGCCTATAGCTCTGTAGAGACTTGGACAATGCGTGTAGCTGTGTGTGGGTTTATATGGTAGCTTCTCCTGGTTCCTTACACAATCGTGTCTTTGTGTTCTCTCTGTCTGGTAGGGTTCAGGCCAGATGTTGTGAAGTGCAGTCACTATGCAGTCCAAGCACTGACACTCAGTCTTGTTTAATTAAGCTGCCGGATCAATAAACTCTTTGATTTCTCTCCGTTTTTTTCCTGCTTGGAATGCCATCTGTTCACCGTGACTCAAGCAAGACCACTATAACCTTTCTTGGATCCTCTGAAATACCCATTAAAAGTCCATTAAGAAAACACTGGAAGAAATGGGAGGGAAACAGTTTTTAGCTTGGTGGGTAAATAAAATAATTACGTTAATATGTCTCTTTATACCTCAGGACTTCTGCAGCCAGCTGGCTCATAAATATATGCTTTAAAGTTTTTA
>JBBPCS010000878.1:4830787-4887127 GCA_037974645.1 Hollardia meadi
ACTGAAATGTAATTATTTTCTTCACCCATAATTGAACCTTTTACAGAGCTGGATTGTTTGTTCAGTGTCATACTTCTTGAGTTATTACAAAACTAAATTTGGCCCACGGAGGAAATTTAGGAAGCTGTGAGTAACGCCATCTTTGCGAATGAGATGCATTGTGCCTCCGTAATGATCTGAAATCACTTGCTGAGCAAAATATGTGAGAAATGTTTTTTTAATGCACGCATATGCAATGGACTGTGTCTTGTCCATCCAGGCTGGTGACATCCTGTAGTACTGCACCTAAGAGGATCTAGGCTTCTTCAGAATACAGCAATGAATCACAATGTTTGTTCAATAACTTCTGGATAGAAAACACCTTTGTTTCGTAGCTTACATACAATTTAATTTTCTTTTTTCATGTTATTTCAAAGGGTCGGCCTGTACATCTCATTCTATCTTTAATGCATGTTTGATATGCTTTCATATAATAGCACTTTCACTCACTTTAAGTTGGAGACTTGACAAGAAAAATGACAACAGAAATAAACAAGTTTGCCAGTGTAAATCAACGGCCATTTGTCTACCCAGAGTGACTGTTGTCGTTGCCGTGGTGTCACGGTGATTCGGGCTATAGCTACCTGCTAAACATTAGCATCTTAACATTGTTATTGCTGCTATGCTAGTGTTGGCTTAGACTCCTTAAATGTTTTCTGTAAAAGTCCTACAAACTGACGTTATAACTGGAAAACAGGATCAGTAATATGTATCATTTTGATCAATACATTTTGTACTTGTGATGGCAGCTGTTTTTATCTTCCACTTTCCTCTCTAGTTTAGCCGGCTGCTTTTTCTCAGTGTGAATAAAAATCTGCAAACAGGCAAGAAATGAATCAAGGGGATGACTCGAAAACCAAACGATGATGAAATCGTATTCTGCTTGTTCTCAGCCACTGTGGAGATATTTGGATGATACTTTCTTGTTACAGGTTCGTGACTGTGTGAGAGAATAAATGACACACTAATTCTGAATAATCTGAGCTATGCACATTGAATATGTTGGTACAAACGAGTTGCGGCTGTTTAAACTAAAAATATGAGAGTCAACAGTCCAGTGAGCTGGCGTAATTGGCCACATAATTTGTGTGGGTAGGAAGAAAGGGGGCTGGGTCATAGACAGAAGCAACCGTGGGGGTTGGAGGTATTTGGTGTCTTGCTCAAGGACACTTACACAACATACTGTATTTGCACAACTTTGCTCGACTAGGCAGGTTGTTTAAGTCTGTCGGCACTTTTAGACTGACACATTTTTTGAAATATCACATAATTAACAGCTTGAGATAATGTTTCTTTTATTCCGAAAAATTGGACTTTAGCTTTGATAAACATACGAAGCAGGTAGGAGTTAGGTAATACTTAGAACTGGTGCCTAAAAATAAACCAGTTGTAGCACATTTCATAACTGAATTGAAATAAATACCCTTGTGAATATATTTCAGAACCTGTGGGAGTGAAAGAAAATCCATCTATAGCAGAATTAGGGTGTTATTTTTGTAATCTTAGCCTAGATTTACAAACATGAGCGCCAGAGCCAAGGAATCATCAAAAGGAAAAAACTGGAGCTGCTCTTCAGTGCTGTCAGAGGAAAGCAGACCAACTTTTGTGGGTACAGTGAATTTGCCTGAGGAGATTTTACACAGACGTGAGCACATTTTCTGGTAAAAACAAAAATAAATAAATAAAAACTGTGAGCAGTGTAATTAAAGAAAGTTCATTTGGATCGAGGAGCTCAAACGTCAATCTGTGACTCACCAGCTCGCATGAAAGAAGCTCAGATTTTCACATGCTATGATGGAAGATAAGCATCTTCACAGGTAAATAATATGTTCAAGCTGTGTTAGTCAGTCCATACTGCTATTTTTCCCCCTGAATGCTGTCTGATGTCTTAGATTTTGAGTGTAGTTTTTAAAATCATTCAGCATCACTTCTTTGAAGTTTTAAAATGCACTCTCTTCTTTCAAATTCTTTTATAGCACAAAATGTTATTTTCAAATCAAAGCAAAAAGTTCCCCAATTTGATATCCTATGACACACTTTTCAGATTAATTTAAGGGTTTAGTGTTCATTCGAGAACAAGTTAAATAAACCATGTTAAAAGTTGTTGGAAAAATGTCACAATGCTGAAAATAGTGTTGCCTTTTATAGCTCATGAAAATCTGACTTGTTGCGGATGCTATTCTTTTTTTGGTAACATTATGAAATTGCTTGCATGTGCTATATAAAGTACAGTTGCAAAGAAATGCTATGTCTTTAGCGTCCTTACCATATTTTGGGTTTTTCAAGCTCTGCTCTGGTTCTTAACTCAGCTGATAGACGATGCACTTTGCATGCACTTTGCTGTGTTGGCACCTCTGCTCTTCATTTGTCAGGATAACTGTTTACTGGTCATACACATCATGTGGATGCTGCTAGGTGACCTTGGCACATCTTAGCCATTTTGCTGAGCTGACACCCCTGCCCCCTTTTTCCAACCCACCACCCTCCTTTCTTGTGACAGCTGCTTAACGTTCACTGTGCTTGCAGTAAAAGCAGGCCAAACTGAGAGGCAAATAATGCCTCTGTATTTTAAATAAATATAACCGTGTTGCCAGCCGACATTGGATATTTGACCCTGTGTGTAACTCTTCATATCCTGCTATGAGGAATACTCCTTTACATAAAATTGCCCTGTGTATTATAGCAATCTGTCATTAATAATTTGCCCAGATATGCCCAATCCGCCTCTATGAATAGCACTGCTCTGTGCTGCAAACCTGCTGTCCCTTTTTTGGTGACATTTATAAAAGTTTCATTGCGGCAATATAAAACATTACATGTCACGCTCTCATTAATCATTTGTGTCATGGATCATTGCTTCAGAGCTCAACCAGAGCGCTAACGGGGGACGTTAATAGCAAGCAGCTCTCCGTCTTCAGCGGGTCTGTTTCCATTTGTGACACGCACACCGAGTGGTACAGCTGATAAAGTGGACAGTATGTCATCCAGAATTAGATTTTTAAATTAACGATCATGATTTGCTTATGTGTGCTACTGTGAGTATGACATTTATTTTACAACCAAGATGAGAGACTATGTGAGAACAATGCCTGCTCCTGTGAGGATTTTTTTTTTTTTTTTGATGGATTTGTTTTTCATTAGAAGAATAAAGGTTAAGCACGTATAATAGAGGGGAGTCAAAGTCCAGAAAATGAATGAATTTACCCTCAGTTTGAACATGTGGAGGGCATGACCTTACCTGGCAGTAAGTGGAAGCCTCCTCACATTATGTGCTGTCCCACTTCAAGAATAGAGGGGAGGGTTTAAAAACTTTTGAATGGGAGCTCAGACTGGGTCACATGTGAAAATTAAAAACTAGCGTTAAGACTCATCATTTAACGCACTGGTTCTTAGCTGTAATAAACTGTGCATTATTAAAAGTTAGATTGTTCATTCTTTCTAAAAATGTGTATGAATTAATATCATTAGATAGCAGCCATTTGTAACTCCTACATGGAGCACGACATCCAATGATTTTTGTGTCTGTGATCATTTTGTGTCTCATTGTTGTGCTCATTTGCTTTACTTCACAACAAGAGATGTTACTCAGTCATGCTCTGGGCCTGTTCCAAGCCCCCAGGAAGACATAGTGGCCAAACCGTGTAATTACAACATCGAGTGATGCACAGGGGCCCAAAAAGGGCGCCGCTGAGCAACTTTCATAGGAATGAACGGGGCCCTGCCTCCAAGGCTGTATCCAGATTTTCCTCACAAGATCCGCGGCCTGTTCAATTAAAAAATGGAAAATTGATATCAGTCATCTGAGTGATAGCAGTTAAAATTTAAATTTTTGAAATCATGCAATAGTTTGTATCTCTATATGCAGCTGCAGGTTTTATATGGATGAGGAATGAAAGGAAATTACCTCAACCTGAGGTTTGCATGTCTCATTTTTCACACAAACTATTCCGGCTTCGCCACAAGTGAAAAAGATTATTGGCAATATGACCGTCTAAATGGCAGCCAATCATAAATGAAAGAATCACTATCAACTGCAGATGAGAGGGGAAAAAAACCTCCCTCGTTGCTGAACTTTATCCTCTCCAATTCTGTCTGATCTGTATCAACTCCTCCATTAAGAGCAGGGCCTGCGAGGAAAACATTTAAGGGGAAAGTACGAGATTCAATTTAGATTGTTGGCCTTCAAACTGCATCCCCAATGCTTTTATTTCATGAATGGAATGGAGCCTTCTTTAAACACAACTACATTTCCATTTGATTCTTTAATGACCTAAAATAGCTGTGTTTATTTTATTTTATTTATATCAAGGTACACTGTATGAGAGTTGAAAGAAAGGAGAGACAGAATGACACTTAATGCTGGGAAGGCAACAACAATCCGACTTATTGAAGTTCAGAAATGAATAAAACCGGCCACAATATCATCGGCATCCATCTACCCATTTGATATTGGTGAGGTGACGGCCCAAAGGATACTAAAAGACAGCACTCACCCCAACCACAGCTTGTTCGTACTTCTCTGAAAGTGGTATCCCATTCCTAAAAATACTTAGGTGTTACATAGGTTGGTAAGAAAAAAACAACAGTCTCCATTTTCGCTCCTCCGTAATGTAATCTAACAATTTTAGTTAATTTCAAATAATTGGAGATTTTTTTTTAGGAATTATAATCTCCAAATATTTAAATTTACTGCATTCCCATTTAGTTAGATTTTCTCTTAAGTTCTTCTTCAATTTGCTCTCCTATTGTCCTCGCTTCTGTTTTATGAGTGTTCAATTAGTAACCCGAAAATAAGCTAATTTTCCTAATTAATGTAGAGTCCGTCAGTTCACACTTGGCATTAACATGCGTCTCCACGTGTTTTTGAGTGACCACTTGTGATCGGACAGTTTGTTCAAACAGCTGCTAAATGTTGGCAGAAAAGAGGCATGGAGCAGCAGACAGGCTGCTACAGAGAATGTACTGCATTTAATGCTGAACTTACAAGAAGGCACGGATGATTTAGAATCGCCGTAGGTGTTTAGAAAGGTTTATTAGGTTTCTCCTCCCTCTACAACTCTTAAAATTGCACATTTTTTTTAAGGGAGTCGGCGGATATGTGGCTTTTTCTTGTTGTTTCAGGGGACGTCAGTTGAGTAGGCGGTCTTTCAATGGACACATTGGCATTCAGACTGCTTAAAGAGCAATGCTGTCACATTCACCAGGTGTGTTCACATGTGTACTTAGAGCTGTCCAGTTGTGATTGGATCACTCAGGACAGTAACCTGCCATGAATAAAAGCAGTTTGGTCTAATTAGTGTGGGGATATCTTCGATGTTGATTGCTGTAAACAGTTTGTGACCCAAGTCTGACCAAGATTATGAATGCTTGGAAGCCTATAAGCTCTTTCAAACAACTGCAGTACTCGCATCCATTATGGCTGACAAGTTTTGACAGAAGAACGAGAGGTTGACCTTTAACCACAGCTTCAGGCTTCTGCATGGGATTATAGCTGCTCTGCTGTAGTGTCCTTGAGCTGACCGTGACCTCTGACCTCTCTGTGCAGACAGGGAACATGAAAAACATTTCTCTACTGCTGTCAGCAGAAAAAAGCAGAGTATCAAACTATTATTATCGTCATCAGTGTAGTAAGTTACATATCTGCATGGAGCTGATTTGAGTGATTACTTCATGAGATAAAGAGATTTCTCACTGTTGGAGCAGATGATGCAACGCTTATACAAATTAGCAGTATTAAACATGTTTCGAGATGAGGAACACCTTCCTTATTAATTTATTCTTTTGGGGAAAATGAATATTGGTGCTTGAACTGCCTTTGATGTAACACTCTGCCTGGGAGGCTCAGTTCAGGACAAGAAAGTAGCATATACACTCAATGCAGCCTGAGTCATTTCGAGATTGCCTTTGATAGTGCTAGGTCTCCTTATGTGCTCATCTAATTTCTGCTTTATTATTTTTTATATTTATTGAATCAGAACGCCATCGAGTTATTATAAAACCTTTCAAAAATGGGATGCGGGAATACAAACTTTACATTCGGCCTCCGTTGGTACATTTTCAACACGTTGTCACTCCCACCTCGTCAAGCCTTTAACTGTGACGCTCTACTTGCCCCTCTAGCATCGGTTTTGAATGTGCAGGGCTCCACTGTCAAGTTAGCTGCAATAAATATGCAACGTTAGACTTGCTGACAAACATCTAACATGGTATATAATAAGTTAAGTTGTGTAACTAATGTGCATATGTATCATAACAGGACTCTAACCCTGGTTGTCCACAGGAAAGTCCTACGTTTAACCCATCCAGCCACCCTGACCACCTCCTGACATGCACTTTTCTCACTTTTCATACTCCACTCACTTTCTTACACTTTATAGAAGCCAAGGGCCACTGACTAGGTTGCAGTATTTGATTTGTTGGGAACGAGAATGGGCTTTGCATTTTTATAGCCAAAAAGTCTGACATGAATATTAACAGTGTGCATAAACATTCACTAAAATGCTCCACTGAAATGAGCAGGGACAAATGAAATGTAATTCATAGCTGAATTAATTTTTAGGCAATTTAATTTCAATTTTTTTTCCTAACACTTGAAGAGCGTGTGGACGTACAAGTGTGTGCACCCAGTGATAGCCAAATAAGATGCTCATAACTCACAAGCCCTATTAAAAAATGAATGAGATTTCGAGAGCCTTTGGGGAAAAGAGTGCGAGAAAGAAACCGAATGATGGATTTTGGATAATTAGGCACAGACATAAAGATAAAGAAAAAATAACAATTTCTCTGTAAGACTCATGCTTCCAAACATGCCAAGCGATTGCATGGTCTTGTTTTGAATCACATCCACACCCTCAACCACATTGTTGACTTGGTTTAATGTTCTCTTTTGAGCCAAATGAAGCTTTGGTCACATAAAATTCGGATTCAATATGTCCCTCTGAGATTACTTGGATTATTTCACTGAGGGTTCCATTGTTATCCTGTTCAGACAAAATGACAAGACAAATAATAACTGAAAAAGAGCAACAAAGGCGAGATGAACAGATAGAACACATCTCAAAAATTACAATACTAGTTATTTCATGATAAATCTCTGTTTAGATTATCCTCTCTTCGTTTTGCTGTGTTGGCTGAAGTCATCAGATGCGATGTGTGTTTTGGCTCCAGTGTTTAGTGGCAGAGAAATCCGGTTGGCTGAGAAAGTTTTGGGCAACTGTTAGGCACCAGCTGGCTGCTTACAAGACTTGGCCCATGTAGCTGATAAGCCTAGTCGACTTCACAGATCACATTATGGGAGGGATGTCAGATTTAGGATCTTAAATCTCAAGATATTTGTTTGTGGCCCAACAAATTTCACAAATGACATTCACAATATCTAATCCCCAGTGATGATCCTTGGTAAATATTGAAAATGAGACGTTTGCGTAAGACATCTCTCAGTTGGGACCAAATGGCGGGCAGCACAAAAGGGGAAAGGGATACAAATGTGTAATCTTGCTTCAGGGAGGGGGATATTAGCACCTGGGAAGGCACAGAGGCTGTTGTCACACAGGCTCTTCCTCCAATCACGATCACGTATTTGCCCGCTGAAAATTTACATAAACATAGCCGGCCAACCAGAACGAGCCTACCCGAATACGTGTGCATCTCCACTGCCTTGCACCCTTTTTCTTTTCAGCGATCGGTGAGTTTGCTCACTGATTGTGGTGGGCCAATATTGGTCGCGGCAGGGCGGTCATTTATCGGGCTCCACCCACTGTACCCATAGAGTCCAGTAGAGGGCGGAGCCTGTGTGAGATAGAACGTAAGGTTATTGTAACCCTTGTTCTATAAGCACAGGCGGTACGTTTATGCAAATGTTCAGGGGGTGAATACATGATCTTGGTTGGAGATTCGCCTGTGCTTATAGAACAAGGGTTACAATAGCATAACCTTACACTCTGTCTTTTTTTCTTTCTTTTTTTTAAAAACCTTTTTTCAACTGTTCCAGTATTGAGTAGTTAAATCCATGAAACAAATTAGACTGTAGCTCCAATACAACAGTACAGATCATGGAATAAATATTTATACATTTTGTTGGATATCATATTTATTTGTCTTGGTGATAAAAAATACTTTGTTTTAAGTGATTAACTGGATTGTATTTGACCAATAAATGTCCAGTTTTGCACTTAAGTGTCAGAAGGCATGATACAAGTACAGCATGGCGCACAGGCCAAATTAATATAAATATTCATACTCACTTTCTTGATCTGGCTTTACCATTAATATACAACATTTCTGATATTAAAAATACATTTTCAGGTGATTTTAGGTGAGTATTGTAGATGATATATATATATACAGTATTTGATATTAAGATAACTATGTTGACTCTATAATACTATAATGGCTGCAAAGATTATTGGTTATGTAATACCTCATTTAAAGATAAAGATGAGAAGATTGATACCACTTTTATATGTACTGTGAATATAGAAGCTGCACCCAACAGCTGGTTAGTGTAGTTTAGCATAAAGACTGTCCAAATAAAACACAATCTGCCTGCCAAGGGACGCCTCTGTGGCTTAGTTGTTAAGACACTAACCATGAACAGTCTGTAGACGAGGCTTAAAATGCCCCCAAACAGAAAAACAAAACATTCATAAAGCCAAAATACATGTAAGAAAAATTTGTATATCAACACCTCTAAAGCTCACTGATTAACACGTGTTAGTGTAAAACAAATGTGTTGTGGTTTTCAATCTTTGTCTTCTAACAGCATAAAAGTAAATAATGCTCATACATGAACACTTTCTCAGTTACAATGTGATTCTTGTTCTCAGGCTTCCTCCAACAAAGCTCATATAAAATGTACAAAAGATAAACAAAAGAAGAGCAAAGTCAAAGATATGAATAATGCAGAACTTGAAATATAGGAGTAAAAATAGAGAATACGTTAAAATGAATTATTAAAAATATTTAGATCTTTTTATACAAAATGTATTTTATTTACACTACTTGTCCCCTCACCTGTTAAAAATAACTCACCCGATGTTTCTTTTAGTGAGGGATTTAAATTGGGTAAATTTTCAAGAAGGCTGCCCTGTCAAAATAAAAGAAGCAGCTCAAACATAATGAAACCGTTTTAGATTTAAACTGTGTAACAAGCAGATATTACAGCAGTCATGAATTTTAGCATTTTCTTTTCTTCGTCAAAACTGCAGCTTCTGTCCTCTTTCCTCTAACACCTGTTTCGTAAGTGACTCTGTGTCTTAATTAAAGTTACTCTCTACTCTTAATCTATATTCATGTACTTTACTCTAAAGTTTTGTTGACTTCTTTGTAAATTCATATTTATTTCCATTCATTTCTGACAGGAAGACTTTGTCACTGGTAATGTTTTTTGACTTGGAGTTATGATTGTATTGTCTCGGGATGTTTTGCAGCCTGCGTAGAAAACAACAACAACAACATTGTATTCAAATATCTATCAGTGGTGTTATCGGTTCTATTATTATAGTATGCTTTGGAGGGACATGCTGGTCAGAAGGTGCATATCATCAGTTCTTATCTTTGATTTTCACTCCCAACTTGTTAAATACAGCAGCCTGGTCAGTGGCTAAACTCTGTGTTGTTATTTGTGTTGCCATCTTCTTTCATGGCAGCTCCACCACTGCTGCTGGTATGTGTGAAAAGGTGTATGAGAGGTATTGTCAAGAGCTTTGTCCTAATATGCAGAAAAGCATTTCATAAGTGAAGTCCGTTTACCATGTAGACAGGCAGATAATTAGTCTCTATTGTCTCAGGGGGCATTTGATTTTCAACGATTGCACATGTTTGTGTCTCACATGAAAAACACACCATGAATATGTGGTCACTGAGTACATGTACATGACCCTACATACAGTATATCCCCAAATTACGGTGGCCCAGAGAGCTCAATGCAGCGCAACTTAAGATTACACATGCAAATAGACAAAACACTAGCAAACTGAGAAAACATCTTCATCAATTTGACAACACGTGCACCAAAAAACAAAACGAAAAACCCCAAAACAATCACAACACAACCAAATCCAAAAACACGCTGCAAATACTCCCAAAACCCGCTGCAAGTAGCACAGATGACAATATGTGACAGTGTGACAATATCCGTTGTCATCTGTGCTTCTTGCAGCGCGTTTCTCTGAAGTTGTATTGTTTGTGTTTGCAGCGCATGTGTTGTCAAATTGATGTATGTATTTGCATGTGTTTTCTTAAGTTGAAGTGCGTTGATCATCAACAATGTCTCCGAGAAATTACATTTGTATACAAATGATTTGCAACAGCAAATGAGGAAATGTAAATGTGTCTTGCAAGTTGCAAAAATGTTGATCCAAGAACAGAGAAACATCTTTTATTTGTTTCCTTATAATATCTGCTCTGGAAATGGAATATCATAGCAACTAAAGCATTATTGAACTTTTTTATGTTTATATTTAGTCACTCGCATCACGAGGTTAAAGTTCCCCTTCAGTCAAACATATGTCTTTCTTCTTGCTGCTCCAGTTGAATGCTGCACATTAACAGTGTAGAATGATGCGTATGTCCAGCAGTTAAACTTTAGAAATGAAGAATAATTATATATTCATAGATTCTGGTAGTTTAAATGAGGGAGAAAAAGGATATGTCATTTTAAGGATTTGAACAGCATATTAGACACACATTATTATACAAGACACAGTATTTTATATACATCTGAAAACATGTCTGGAGGGACATGTGTATAAAAAAGTTTTTGAGTCTATAGAGTTGTTAATATAATTATATTTGACCATTGAGATCATAGTTAGTGATGGTGTTGTGCTGGACTACAATCCAGGCCACAATTAGTCTACATTGAACAGTGAAAGGCTTTGTTCTATAAAAATGCTATATAAGCGCAGCCCATTTATCATGTATCTACAGAGAGGACACTGCTGGTTCATCCTGGCACATGCAAAACCTTCAACTTGTCGTGACAAAACTATATTGGAACCACCAAGCGCTGAATTATGAGGACAAAGCAGCAACAATAACAGAATGTGCTCTAAACGTAACTGCAGGAGGAGGGTTTTGTTTGTTTCTTTCACTTCTTTCCTTTCATCAGACAAACTGCGAAGAACATATTTGATTTATGTGCTCAGGTTGAGTTATGTAATGTGCGGAGAGAACAGTTGCCTCTTTGTCTGAGTTTGAATAAAACCCATTTATTATGCAAACTGCTTTTTGAATCGCAAACAGCATCCTAAGGTGTGATTAGATGTGCTAATTACCCGATTTTCAGTCATTTAAAGGCAGGTAGTGCATGCATCGCTCAGTCACAGTATCTCAGTGCGAATCATAAACATAACAACCACACATTTGAGTTTCATAAAGAATGAAGCAGCGGCATTTGATATCAGATAGTCTAGTTACAGTAAATTAGAATCAAAACAAAGTGTGCATTTCTCAGTATGTGGAAGTATTTCTTTCAAAAATGGGAGGACAAAACACCCAAAAAAATGCAAAAGTAAATTTTGCATTTAGTTAACCATGGGGCATTTTATTTTCTTCTGGCACGTTCAACCAAATCTCTTGGTCCCCACGGTCCCCGCAGTATCCCTACTGGTTTTACATTAAACATGACATGGTAATCTGTTATCATGGAGCTGAAGTACCACACTTCGTATGACAACTAAGCAAACTAAGGTTTGCTTTCTCAGTAATGAATTAATGTTTGGTTGAAGAAATGAAAATTTAAAACTGAGAAAAGCAGCAAATGTTTGGCTTTTCTTTTTTTTTATTAATAAATGAATTTTAAAAAAAAATTAAAATTGCAGATAAATTTTCTGTCCAATCAAATCATTGCAGCCCTACTTATTCCCAAGGTCAAGATCGCACGATCACATGTAGGGAAACTGTGTGGGAGTTTACATGCAGTATACAATCAAAATAGCTTTTTTCCCCCAAAAAACAAATAATAATAGCGTCTGCACAACCAGGGAAGTAAAAGTAATGCTTCTACATTTCTAAAGCAATCTCAGAGACGTTGAGCACTCAAATCCACCATCTTATATATGTCACATGTCTTTTTTTGCCTTCATCAAGTATGTATTCATGCAGTGCCTTCATTTGCATAACATCAAGCAGTTTTCCCCTAAATCTGGCAGATGCACAATTTTGCAAATAGCACTTGTTTTATGGTAATACAGCTCATTACTTTGCATTGATTGCTAGATGTGCAAAATGCAAGGATGCCTTTCTTCTCAAGTGGTTTATTTGTGGCATTTTATCCTGCTTTTACAATACACCGCATGATGATTTCACACACTAATCTGGAGTATTATTTTATAAACAGCGCGGTGTGTTTTCACTAATGCATGTGTGCCATTATTCATGAATAAGAAATGTACAGTAAATGGGATGAGCAGAGGGAAAGGGTGAGGTAATCCAGTCATAAAGCACAGAGGCAATGAAGCATGTAAATAAACATATTTTGAACTTTTACGACTTTTTGCTTTTTATCAAAACTGATGTCCACTTTATGCACTTTGAAGAAAGACTGCAGGACACATTTACACCTTGCCTCTGTGAGCAAATGAAGCACATTCAGTATTTGCCTGAACAATAACAGCTCTTGTCACTTCATAAACCAGTAGAATGTGTAAAAAGTAATGATGTGTTTGCTTCTATGTACCATTTGTGCTTTTTAAACATAACTACGGGATGTAAGCTGTGGTTCATCTTCTCATACAACAAGTATTTACTGGACTTCTTGCTGAGTTAGATGAGAAGATTGATTCTTAGCCTTAGCTTAGCTTAGCTTAGCCTCGTCTGGAAGCAGGAGGAAACAGCCTGGCTCTCTCCATAATATGCCTCGAGCTTAAAAGTTTGCATACTGATGCGTACAAAAGTCAGAAATGAACAACTGGTGCTGTTCTTGATGCTAAACTAAGCGAAGCTATTCTGGCTTCAGCTCCATACTTAACACACAGACGAGAGAGTGGCTGTGATTATAACTCTTGGGAAGAAGCAGTTATTTTTCCAAAATGTTAAAATGTTTTCTTAGAAATATTTTCTTTCACCTGTCTAGGAACTGGAAATGCGTAATGTGCTGCAGATCATCTTTTCTCATCCTTGAGACTAATGTATTTTGTGCAGTGTCCCTGATAAATAATTTATCTCAAAAACTAACACTAAGAAACTAAAAGTGCCTCACTGAAGACTCTTATAGATAAATATCAGAATTGGTTGTTAAGATGCATTTGAGTGAGCCTCTGGTTTCCAGATAAGTGCCCTCTTGCTGTTGTCACTGGCTCTTCCACAAACTGGTAAAATATAATGTTTTATTTAAGAAGTAACAGTGGACGTGGTTTGACGTAGCTCGATGAACAGAGGCCCCCGATCACACATAGACGCGTCTCGCCGCTTCAAAACCTCCTTGGAAAAGCAGGACAGCAGCAACACAATAGCTTTCCTGGCAACAAGTCTAAAACTTAAGCAGCCAGAAAACACTCTTGATTTATGTCTTACCTGATTGGATCAATTTGCCACACACATATGACCCGGTTTATTTTATTTTTTTAGGTATGCCGACATAATTGAAGGAGGTACGTCCAAGAATAATGTAATTGTCTCACCAGAATCACGCTGAAAATTGAAAAACAATTATGTTCCCAGAAAGTTTCACATCAAATTTTTGATAAAAGCGTGGCTGAGTAAAATAAACATCTCCCGTGATTTTAGCAGTAAATTTTTGAAAAATAATCACCCTTTTTCTCAAGTTTAAAAAAGCTGGGCAGCAAAGGATTTAAATATTAATCATACAACAGACAACAAACCAGGTGAACGTGTACATGTGTTTGGGAACACAGTGTGCACCTGTGACGTATCTGTTTCATTAACATTATTTACATGCAGTGGATTAGCTTTTATATAGGTTTTCTGTGCTACAGACCTTTGGGTTGCATTGTTCTGTTTTCTTCACATGAATCCAACAAGTTATTAATAATCACCCAAACTGCCAATCAAAGACATGCCAGTGGGCGATTGGTTGCTTTCATTTAACGTGTCTGTCCAGGCGCGGCGGGAAATAAAAACATTAAAAGAAGTGGAATGAATCCTGTGCAAATCCTCTGTGAAAGTTCCCCTCACAGGGACAAGGAAAGGTCGCCACACTTGTGTGACTGCTGCACGCCGGACAGATTAATCATGACATTTGCCGGGCGGCAACGTCTTTAGCTCTGCAGACGAAAATGGAAACAAGAATGATGAAGGTCAATAGAATATACCAATCAACATGCTATAGATAATTTCCTCCCAAAGAGAAGCAGGGGGATTTGGCACCCTCGTGGAGATTGCCATGACAACGCGGCCATTTGGTCAAATTGGAGCTGATAACTTATTTTGCTCGATATCAGTGTAATCAAGGCTTGCTTCAGACAGACGTGGATCAACCGAGACCAAAGAAGAAATAACAAAGTCAAGCTACACAAATGTACTGTAATTTTCTTTTACTTTTCTCTCATCATTTTTGCTCCTAAGGAAATAATTGTTTCAAGTGCACTGTATTTTAAGAGCTTGTTTTTATCTCAGCTAAATGTATGAAATTAAAAAGATCAATATTTCCCCATAAGGAATAAAAGGATGAAGGAGCAGGAAATGGATGCAGTTGAACCTGCAGGTAACTCTGCTTAAATACAGTGCTTACAGTGTGTAAATGTATTTTGTGACTTTTCCACTGTTGGTATTGCACAGGGACAATGGTTGGGAGTAAAGATTAAAGAGATTAAAGTCAGATTTCTGACTCTAAAGTCAGAAATCTGAGAAAAAAAAGTCAGAATTCTTCTTCGTCAGACCTCAAATTTTTTGTGTGCCTCTAACTTAAACAGATTTTTTCACATGTGGCCCTAATCCTTCTCTAGTCCTGTTCAATGTGAGTAAAGAGCAAAGGTGAAGAAGGTGGGAAGCACTTTTGTGTTTCACTTTCACAGCCCTTTATTGGAGTTTTACCACGATGCTCTACTTCCAGAGACAATTGGGTTTTTTTCTCCACAGTGCTTTTAGCTGTGAGTATGAAGACAATCAATTTCATCTTTCATTTGTTTCCCACTGAGCCACTAAAGATATCCGTGACATTTTTTTTAAACTTTAGAAACACACTTTTTTCCGACATTTGTCACATTTTTGGCAGAGATTTGCTGTGACTTACAGTTCAAGTTCAAACATTAACAGGGTCATTATTTAACATTTTAACCATGGAGGATAAAATAAAGTGTTCTTTGTAATCCCCAATAATGATTATAGTGAGTGAAGCTTGTGAGGGCCAAGTTAATGACACACGCCTTACTGGACAAAGGTTTATAGGTTCCAGTGTTTCCCACAGGAGTTTGTGAGACTATGGTGGGTGGCCATTGGACTATCTAAGGGGGTCTGGAGGCATGCTCCCCAGGAAGAAAATTTTTCTTTTTACTTTAAATGAATCAAACTGGTGCACTTTGAGAACCCTAACCCTAAGATTAAGAGGCTGGATCGTAAATAGCATGAACATGAAGGGATTGAGGGATTTTCAGGTGAAACAGACTGAGCGTGGAGTTATTTTCTTCACCACAGAGTTGGTTTAGGGTTGTTTTAATGTTGCAGTGTCTGTTGGGTCATTGGGTCTTGTTAATTACTGCTGATTGCGGCTCCGTTCGGTTAAAGTTCGTCCCTGAGTGAGGGCGTAGAAAATACTCACAACTTCACGTTCTGCTTTTTGGTTCCCCCAATATCACGTTATAAACCGACATTTAGAAAACTGATTTTTGACAATTATGAATCGATTACGAATTCTTCTGTTAACCCACCCAATCTTGGTTTGCTTTTAAAAAATACCCAAATATATTCATATTATCTTGCACACTTAGGAAACACAAATATTTATTATCCACAACGAGGTTTTAAGTGTCCAATAAAAGGCTCACAGCCAATTGAAAGAGAGGCTCTCGGTTTGTTTGATTGCGTGATGACTTGTTAAGAGGCAAACATCACACTCACGCTGATTGGTTTAATTAAATGTGCCAGAGTGACAGCACATCCAGGGACCGTCATTGTGAAAATGATCACTGTAATCACACACTCTTTGTAATTGGCAACCTGATGCGACTGCACTTTCAATCAAACCGCAGGAAAGGCACTCCGACAATTTGTATGGCATGCAAGTGAATTGAAAGTATTTCTGTTTTTTTTTTTGTTTAAGGATGGAACTGATTGTAACTGGTGTTTAAATAAAATTTTAGTTGCACTTTGCTTCGCATTTGCGTAGTTTGGAACCTGACCTCCGCGTAAGATGTGTAAGAGTGAAAACAGAAATACTAAAAGGATGAGTTCACATGTTCTTAACTTTGTCTTACTGACAGGGCTGTATGTGCATTTAAAGAGTTGCTGGTTGCTGCAGTTGGTCCTCCTGTTTATACTGACCATGAAGAGATTACTTCCTTATGCAACTCCACTGTGACTGATGGGAGTCAAAATCCACAGTCCTCATTCTGTGTAAAAGTCCTTTCTAAAGTTAAGATGAAATTAATATGAACAAGACAAATCAAGTGGGTCTAAAGTTCAAAAAATACCTTGTTTGTTTTACTCCTATGCTGAAACTCAGCAAGCAAAAACCAGAAAAAGGGGGAATTTGTACTTAAATGTTTGTAACTTTGGAAAAATAACCTATTTGACTGAAACCTCTGAAGCCTCATATTATCACTGTAGGCTTTGGAGTTTGTCCCCCATCTCCTCCACTGGAGTGACCTTCGGAAATAATCACTTCATGGCCAGTATGGAAAGGAAGAGTGATCTCAGCGACTAATAACTCTTTCCGTGCATGTGAGGATCTATTCTTGAAAATTAGCTAAGAAAACGTGATTTAAGTGGCATAAATTAATCACATTTGATTCATTTTGCACCTGAGGATGGTAGTGCATCATATCCGTTAAGTGCTTAAGGTGCTCCACCTCCTTAAACACCATTAATGTTTTAAAGTCAGACGGCATAATACTTGTAAGAGTATTTCAGGTTTATTTAAACTTTCAGCTTTTCTGCATAAACTCCGGGGCATATCAGCTAATCAGAGACTGGTTTAATCACAGTGTTTGCTCTGCACCTCAATCTAAAGGCAGCGCCGGCGTGGCTAATTTTGCTCGTTAGCCTATTTGTATTTACTTTAACAATAATGGCAGCAGCAGCAGCAGCATGAGAGCAGCTGCATGAGAGCAGCCAGTGAGATGGCCGATGAAGAAGTCCAACCAAACGTCTCAGTGACTCTTCCTCTTCTTGCTGCACAGATATGTTTTTTATTTTTTTTGACAAATAGCGATAACAATCAATACTTGATTTTACAGACTGTGTGTTGATGTAACTACATGTGCCTTTGAGTTAACGTAATGAAAAGATGTTTTTATGATGTTTAAGTTTTATGTTAACACATAAATATATTCCTCATATATTAACAGAGTCATTCCTTTATCTTTCGTCCTGACTACAGAGTTTTCATACCATGCCAAGTAAAATTGAAATGATGCATTGCTCCAAGCGAAGACATCACTATTGGTCCTTGTGCACCTCAACTAAATAAAAAAGTTTCTAAAAGGTAGATTTGGCTTGAGCCACTGCTCATGTGACAGCTGCTTCTTCCAGAAATAAGAAAAATACATTCTCCTTGGACATTCATTTAGTAATTACGCCGTCTAATGATGTAGTAATAATAATAATAATAATAATAATAATAATAATAATAAATGAATGTTGCGTTTATACTTAGTAATTATTCCATGGATAAACCAGCCGCTGAATAGGTGGCAGTGGTCACTTCAAGAGTTTCTTACTCATCAATCCCAATTTAATTAGTCTAGCTTCCAGTGGACTTCTCCATCCTTCCAAGTTCAGAAAATATGACAAAAAACCTTTGGTGTGAAGTTGGAGTGAAATACTGAATATTGGCACAAAAAAATAGGCTACTGGCAGCTACATCCTTATTTCTGACATACAGTATTATTGGCTGTGCATTGCAAGAAGACACAAAGAGAGTGAATGAATAAATTGTAAAAGTCTTTCTGCTGCTCTTAAGTAGGGTACTACAAGGAAAGAACCAAAGGTGACGTGAAACCTCTGTACAACTTTAAAATGTCTTGAACTTCAACTGTGACTCATTTTAGAAGCTCATGGAGAGCTTCAAGTTTTAAATTGAACACATTTGGACTGAACCTATTTTAGCCACTTTCCTGAGCAGATGGGAAGTGCTGTGCTATCGCACAGTGTTTTTGTGGGCTGATATGTCTCTCTCTGTAGTTGTGTTTGACAGATACTTGACTGCTGGGCTGGCCAGTGAGATGCAGATTGAAATGCACAGTCCATCTCAAGTAGAGAACAGTACAACCCAGAAAACTGTGTGTGGTTTGTCAAACACTGTGATTAAAACAGTCTCTGATTATATGCCCCAGAGTAAATGCAGAAAAGCTTAAAGTTGAAATAAACCGAAAATACTTAAGCACCGTAAGCACTCAACGGATGATGCACTACAGTCCTCAAGTGCAAAATTGATTGAATTTGATTAATTTATGCCACTTATATCATGTTTTCTTAGTTAATTGATGCTTCCATCAAGAAAAGATACCAACTGAGCAGAGTGGGCAACTGCTCCAAGTTCACAGTGTGCTTTTTGGTAATTTGATTAATGGCACTCAGTAGAGTGCATGAATGAAAACACGTTTAAATCGGCAAGATCTGGATTTTTGTTTGGATCTGCACTAAATTGTACACACTCAGTAAACCTGTGACTGAATCGGGATGCTACGTCCTACTAAAGGACACCTTGTGAACACTCCTAAACCTTTAGGTAATGGGGGGACGGTCTCTTCAACAACTCCACCGCCTTTGCTCTACCCATTATTAGGATTAATAATGCCTCCTTCCCTGCAGATAATTACAGCTATTTGTATATTTCCTTGCATATGTAGTTGTTGATTTACTAATTTGTGATGAGGAAGTCACTGTCAGAAGGCCAATTTGAGAATCCTTTGTGATAAATGATGGTATCTATTGAAGCCAGCGGTGTGAGACCGGGTTATGACTAAGGTCACTCCAAATGGAGTTTTGTGGGACTGTAGGTGCTTGCAAGTCGGTGTCATCAACATAGATCACCGAGCCCCCCCGAATGACCGAGCCGCTCTGCCGCTTTTGAACTGCTGCTACAAAGACAGAAGAAGATGGAGGAAGATGGTGGTGTTTTTGTGCGTTCTCAGGTAAATGAGACAAAAAACAACAACAAAAAACAGGAAGATGGAGCGATGAAGGCAGCCCTGACGGACTGTGTTTGGTGTTTAAGAGCACAAATAGTGGACTGGCTTGGCCTCCCTTCAGTAGCTCCTTGATTTATCACAAGTGGAACGTGATAACTGCCGCGTTTAGTGTAGCCAGATAGAATACCCATCTTCCCCTCCACTCCTACACCACCTCATGATCGTTATGTCATTTGTTTATGATCCACGGCTGCCTCATAATGGCCCGTTTGGCGTAATGCTATCCATCAGTCTTCCCAATGGCCTACTTTCACATGGACACCTTTCCCCCTCCTCTGTGATGCATTAACACAAAAATGTGTTAAACCAACGATTGACTTTGAAGAAGTGATATGAGGACGTAGGTGTGTTTTCAGAAAGGCAGAGTCATTGCCGCTGAAGAGGACCATAATGCGTTCTACGACTGTTTGGCAAGTGCATCTGGCTTTATGTTTTTTTGAAAGATCTTAATGCGAGTGAGAGGGGAAGTTGAATGCATTCGGAAAAAGCATAAGGTAATCGACACAGTGAGGTGAAAGTGGCTGTGAATCTATTTTAGATTCAGCACGTGTACCACCAGTATACCAGGCTAGCTGAGGCATGTAAATGCTTCTCATTGCAGCACAAAAATCTGACTCTTGTCTATTATTAGCCCAATAAAAATTAACTTTAATCCATCTGTTGCACTTTCCCCTTGGCATTTAGAATTTTCAAGAAAGTACACACTTATTCTTTATTTTCACACAAGTGGCTCGGTAACTTTGTTAATATTTCTCAGTTTATCGAAGGGCCGTGGCTCGAAAATGTCAAGGTATCAAATAAATCACACCGCTATCTCACAGAGCGGCTTAAAAGCTGAACATTGCTCATGAGCAGAAATAACTCCACATGAGCACAATATCTACTGACATTTGGTTTCTATCGCAAAGAGATCAGTGTCTGTTTTTCTAATAATGACCTGCAGAATCATTTGAGCCTTTGAGAAAGTTATTGTATGTGGCAGAGGGCATAATATAAGGGATTGACTGTCTTCTGTGACATGACCTGACCTCTTTTACAGGCCCACAGCCACTCTGGTTAGTGGAAATGTCATGAAACGGTCATGTGCCAATTGGCCGTGTTCAGGTCGCAGCGCGCGGTTGGACCGAAGAGGCTTGACATAATAAAGCCAACCTTTACATGCTGATGCAGCGGAGTGGCAGCAGATACTAATGTGTGGGGAAGGAGGGGACAGTTTAAATTGGAAAAGATACACCTGACTGAATATCTACAGACATTGTAGGTACTGAATGGAAGCAGGTTCTTAGCTCTTAAAGGAGGTAAATAATCAAAACAAATGAATAAATACAATTATATTGCATAATGAGTAATAAAATGTTCTCTCTCAGCAAGACTGCTGAGCTTCTATTCATTTAGTATTTGCTATAGTGACTCAAATACTGATAAATAAGCATGTGTCTCATGGGTTTTTATATTTCAGGTCACTCTGCGATTCCCCTTAGCTCTGCACAGCTTTTCAGCTCATTTGCGCACACTGCTTTTGTTTTCTGGTTCACTTTACTGTTTTGGTTCAGTCCCACAGCTCTCATTAGCATTGTTTTCAGACACAACAGGCAAGAAAAGCTCAAAAACCTACATGTGCAGCACCAAACAGCTGAAAGAATTAGTCCCTAGCTGGTGTGGAGTGTTAGGCAGCTAAAACGGAGGTGGTGGAGACCAAAGCCAGAGCTAAAAGGAAGGCCGATATTAAGATTCGTCAGGTGCTCGGACACACGAGGCCAGGTTATGTTGCTTGTAACTCCTGGAAGTTTAATACTGACTTAGATAGATTGGGCCGTTTATTATGGCAAAATGGAGTTGATCTTTGTTGTCATGGCAAAGTACGCTTATCGCCTCTAACATACAGTATATAAAACATCAGTGAAAGGCTTGCTCTGTTTTGCGAGCCTACTTAAAGCATACTCTATAGCATACAGTCGCGGATTCTTGGATGGTCGACTGCTTTGTAAAAATATTCTGCCTGGCAATTAAGTTGAAACACGTTTTCAGGACTTTTTCTTCTCTTTCCTGCTAAGACAATTTTGTGGCAAAGTTAGCATGCTTGCTCGTAAAATGTCACTAGAGTTTGTATCCCTTGAACACTTGTTCTGGTCGTTTTTTGACTATGTGTGGTTGACAGCCATGCTAGCAGCTTTGTGAGGCTGTTTTAGTTAGTTTAGCATTCTAAAGGAAATCTCCTCAATATTTCAATCAAATGTCAACCTTGTAGTGGCGCTTGAGGAAAAGTAAACCTTAAGGCTTCAACTTCTGGGCACTAAGAATGTAGAAAATTTCATGACATCATCTAATGGTTTTTGAGACATTTCAATGTGGATCAAAATGGTGGACCAGCCAACAAACAGAGCCACGCAGCCAAAAATCGAAGGAAATCAAATGTTGTGAGCAAAAGTTAAGTTTAACAAGGTTAACAGCTTAACGAGTCAAACCTGTCAGAGCTGAGACATTTGCCACAGCTTTTGCTATTTAGACAGGACTGTTGTGAATGTGGCTTGAAATTAATAAGTGTTTGTTCAGAAGACAACATTGAATATATGGGGTTCGCAGATTTGACCAGTTTCTGGTGATGAGGCTGCTTAGTTACATGCACACACACAGCACACACACAGGAAAAAACGTATCTTCTTCTTTCATTGTTGTTGTTGTTGCTGTAGTCACTTCTAAATGTCAGCATCTGCTCCTTTGATAGCTGAAAAGTGATCCACTTGTTTTATTACAGGTGTGGAGTCTGAACTCCTGCAGACTGATGTTAATGGGTGTTTTTTTCTGGCATTTTCTCTCCTTCCTTCTTCACTAAAAGCAAAGCGGCAGAGCTGCTGCAGGGTTTTGGAGTGACACCTCTGTGTTTTTATGTTTTATTCTGATGCTACAAGTGCTTTTTGGTTCAGTTTTGGCCACAATGTAGTAGACCATACAGGATTTTTCATGGGCTCCCACTAGGCATCTTTATAAACAACTTTGGCCAGCACAGATGGTTATTCACAGAGGTGGACACTGTGGTGGGAGTGTGTTGAGATGTCTATTGGCAGTTTTTGTTGTATCTGAGTGCAAAGTAAATAAGAGTCCAGTCAGGATGTACTCTCCTCAGGATATCCTCATGGTTGATTCATGTGCAGAAAAAGGAACTAGAAAGACTTAATGTGACTGCCAGATCTCCAGTCCATCAAAGCCCACCTAAAGCATCCTGCCAACACAATACCTTTGGTGGTGCACCCACTGTTTGACTTCTTTGACTTGCTCATAAAACAGCAGGGAAAGTCTTTGGTTGATGCCAATGTATATACATTACACTTGGGTGGCCTGCACATCAATGCAACTCTGAAATCTTTTATTGCAGCCCAGGCTATGTGGACTGCAGAGAGACGTGGCAGGAGTCCTGGCGAGGGTGATGCTGTTCACTGGTCGGGGGAGACTTAAACATAGGAGGAAAAAACTTTTCTGAGATTATACATTTATGAGAAATATATGGATTAAATCTGAGATTCAAGGGATAACGTTATAAGAAAAGACACGGGTTTGTGTGGAAAAAAATTCAAATATTCTCTGAGATTTATTTTCATGAGATTAAAATCACAAATTTATGAATAGTTATTTTAGACTAGAAGTTAGTGTCATTAGTTGACACGAATTTGACATTGTTTTACACTACAACAGTCGGCAAACTTGAACACCAAACTACTGTACATGTATGCAGCCACAGCAGCTGCAGTCCTGATCACAGATGGTTCTCATAGATGACTTTAAGATGAACTCCTGCTCCACCTCGCTCAATGTTTGTGTGATATTCTCCATTTGAAGCAACATGTATAAACACTGAAGAATGTGTGCATCATACCAGACTGTCAAAGTGTAATCTGCTGACGTCACAGTCGCTGCAGTCGGCCGGGCGTCTGCTGTGACCGGCAGGTGCTGCCGACGAGTGTTCAGCAGAGGCCCAGGCAGCATTAGCATGTGTTCATTAGTGAATGCTGGGGAAGCTTATCTATCTGAGTGGCCTCATTAGTGATAGGGATTAATATGCGGCAGGTTCATTAGCAAGACAGGCGGAGGAGTGTGTTGCCAGAATTGCAACAAGACTTGCTGGTGTGGACCGGCCTTCGCCCCTCGTGTTGTTTCAGCTATTAACAACAAAGCCTCGGAAGAGTTTTGATCATTTTACCGGAGCAGATGACACAGTGTGTGCGTGCTAAGGTTGGAGATGAATAACAGTAATCACACTTGTTGGAGTTTGACTGCATCAAAAGGCAAAACCAGCAGAATTTCGTTTTGTTTTAATGCTGCTGCACTGTGTAACAAATGTGATTTTACTGTTAAGGTGATACCTTGTGTAAACAAAACACCTTGTGGTGTTTTAATTGTTGCGGCTGCCCTGACAGTGGTTGGTAATAAATCACAGACACCACGCAGGGGATAGATTTAAAGTGAGGGATATTGTATAAGAACTGTTTACTAGCACATTAAAATGCTATTATACTACCAATAATCAACTATGATTTATGTAGTAATGAGGAAAATCCAAATTCAGTTTTCTTGCATTAAAGCTAGTGAAAGTGCGATAAAGAATTGCAGAAAATGTGGCACATCTTGGCATTTTCTTGCTACAAGTATCATATTTGTAGAAAAATACTTTCGGATATCGTTCATTTTCATTTTCAAGTTCAAAACTTTATTGTACCCAGCTGAATTTCCATCCCCAGCAAGGCATAAATATTCCGATTGTAAGATTGAGCTATCCATACAGCAGACTCACTTCCTCTTTGCATTTGAATGACTCAGAGCTGCTGGTGGGCCACAGCACACTCGTCCTGTGCCAATAGCATGCTGAGACGGGGACTTCTGTGCGGCACATTAAATATTAATTGCAGCGCTATCCTGTGTTCTTTTATTTATTAAATATTTCACCAAACAAGATTCAATGCCCGGTTTGAGTTAAAAAGTTCAGTAGAGCGTGTGGTTTCTTTGTACAGGGCTTTAAAATGCCCCTGGGTCAGAGAAACCTCCGCGGATGCACTTTGTTTCTTTTCCGTCTTCACAGTAAAGCCGGGGGAGAAACTGCCTTTGTACTCATGCGCTGATCTAGTGTGTTGACTCATGCTGCGCTCTTGTTTAACTCTAATATTACCCATTCCATTTTATTGTGCGGATAATATTATCCACTCTACCTCTCAAGCCCTGTTGTATAGTTTATGTAAAGAAATTTCCTTTCATTACTTTTTCTGCTCGAGAGAAAAATGAAACCCCGGTATTCCAGTCAGCCATAAGTAAGCTGTGAAAATGAATTTAGTTTATTGGATTACAGCCTGCAAACTACAGTGTAATTATTTAGTAAAACAGTGTATTGGGTACCAACACTTGAATAATGTTCAAGCACACATTTAACTACAGGGTCCTGTAATATTGTAACTGGGGAACATGATGGGAAAAAAATGGGTGAAATGTGGTAACAATGCTGATACTAGTATGAAAATATGATCACATTTTAAAATTATGATATACAGATTACAAAAAGTTTACTTTTGGAAATTTTAATACAGAGTACTTATTACAGTGGTGCACACTGTTATTTGTGCTTTGGAATAATAATGGAATAAAAATGTTTTGAAAATGATGCTAAATGTCGGTGTCAGTGGTTTTAATGTTGTGGCTGATCGGTGTAAAATCAGACTAACTTGTACACTGTATTAACTTGTATACTTGAATTTGTGCGCTTTGTTTCACTCTCAAAACGTGCCGACAGCATTGCAGCAGCCAACCATTTGCAACGCATTAGTATGCAGTGGATGCTGCGCGGTATCAGTGTTTTTCACTCACAAAGACTGCAACAGAGCATCAAAACAAACTCAAACACTGATGCACTTGACAGCAGAAGAGAGAGCAGAGAGAGGTTGGAGCAAACCGGTGATGGCAGGCTCTGCTTGTCTTTTTTTCCCCCTGCTTACAGTAAATTCAGCCGCCAGAGGTTGCACACTTTTTGTGATGATTACAAATCAGCTGAAAGGGAGTAATTCTACATCAGAGCCTTTAATAATTAATCAAAATCAGCAGGCGCACAGCCTCGGTCAGGAGCTGGAGGGATTTCCAAACAATGTGCAAACATGTACAAGCAGTGAGTCCTCTTGCGTCATCTACAATCTCTGTGTGATCGTGTTCTTGCCCTGATGCATTTCTTCCATCGTGAACAAACAATTTTAGAGAGTAAATGATGGCAAAAATATGCCACGGCCTTCTTGATAATCTGACATGATCCAACTTTAATGTGCGCTGAGCATCTTGGAGAGGGGAAGGAAGCAGTGTTTGATGGATAATTCTCCGCCATCATGACGAAGATGGAAAGCCGGTCAAAATCATTATGTTAGCCGAGATTAGTGCTGACCTTTCCTTTTTGGAGACGGAGGAAATGCATGTCAGAGAAGGCGATTCATGCCAGTAAAGAGCTCCCAAGTCACGTCTTTCTTCTGGTGATGAGGTTATTTTGGTCGCGGCCTGTATTTTGATGCAATTTCAGCGGCAAACAATCCAAAGATCAAATGTGATTGGCTGCTGTTTTCATGAATAAAGCCCTAAAACTGTGGCTTACTTTGTGTGCATCTGTCAGGATCATCGACTTTGCGCTTGAACCCAGTTCTGATTCATTCTGTTATTGTTTCAACATTTTTGGGTACCAGCATCCACATGGAAAAAAAAATAAAATATGCCAAGCATGAATTAAATATAACAAAAATAATGAGCAGGCAGTGGTTGCAATGGCTGTATTTCCCCCCCACAAATAATGGAAGGATATTACAGATAAACCTGCCGCTAGATTAAATTCACACCCCAATTTAAATGGATGTGCTTTATTTATATGGAAATAAACTGCATGATCGTGAAAGTTATAACTTGGCAAATGAGCGAGTGATGAAAGTGCAGCAGTGCCTTGCTTTTCCAGCGCGTTGTTGCTCTGCAGACATAATAGCACCACCAAAAACTTTGACCTGAATAACAAAAATGTGCATCCCTGCCATTGTACCATGAGCATAATGGATTTTCCCCTCATAACTGTTTTAATGGACTCATCTGCATAAGGAAATGAGTAAATACAGTATATGTGCTATCTAAAAATAGCAGTAAATGAGGAATTTCATTGGCTGCATAAAATTGAATTCTGAAGAAGACGAGTGAAGCTGACACCTGTGTCAGTTTTATTTTCCTTCTAGCCAACATGGAGCTCAGCATGTCTGACTCACAGATAACTTTTTTAAATATTTTTTTTTTCTCATCACAATGTCAAAGTTGCTGAGACATTTAACTGACTTACCGCCAGCTGCTCATGAAGCTGTGGCGTAATGATGTCCGTTACAAGATGGAGCTTTACAAGATTTGCACGAGTTTTGGGCAGCTGAGGCTCACAACAGTTGGGTAAGACTATTTCTTCCATGGTGTTAGTTCCTTTTAAATTACACCTTCTCCTTTCCCAACCCAACATGTTTATTATGGGGGAAATAAAACATATATTAATGCTGTGGCATTTGGGGGTGATAAATGACGCTCCAAATCTTATATCCATGTGGTACAAATTGAGGTTTCATTTCATTAGAAGCTCTGCACACTCTGTGTATAACATAGTATCTCAAGGTCAGGCGATGTTATTGACTACTTCCTAAACCCCCGCCCTTCACTGATTGTCCAATCAGCGCAGCAACACGGCCACTGTCCAATCATAACTTAGCAACTATAATTAGGTACAACAGGCCTGTCACATGCTGAAACCATTGACAAATAAAGATGGACGACGTGTCTCCGAGCGCTGCCATCTTGTGCTGGTGACATCATTTGAAACCAGAGTCTGCGCAGTAGTGACCGTAGTGAGTTTAGCATAAACATGTCATTGTTTTATATTATTTTTGTTAGCATGCCTATTAGCATTTACCTCAAAGTACAACCTTAGGGTAGCATGGTTAAGTGTAGTTCTTGCATTTTTTTAAACCATCCAAGGGTTATGTTAGAGCAAAAGATATTTTGATACGTAAAGTTCATGTAATGCAGACGGCCTTAAAAGTGCAGTGTGTAAGATAGTTGATTACTGAGTCTCATTCCCAGGTTGTCAAATAGTGACACTTTGATCCACCAACAATTCTTTTCAGAAAGTAGTATTACTTTTGTGCTAAATCTGAAAAACATGACAAAGAGACATCTGCAGTCTTTATAATATAATATAATATAATATAATATAATATAATATAATATAATATAATATAATATATCAGACTCTTTGTAGATAAAAGTCTTTTATGTGACATGAACTTTGAATTTCAGTCAGCATTCATGAAAAATGAAGTCAACTGCTTAATCATGGTGGTAGACAAGCTAAGATAAGTTTGCTTACTTTTGTGCACTCGTTTGTTACAGCAAACAGAGCATGAATTATACAAACAAACACTTTGCATGTTTAACCTAAAGTGACTTCCAGCTGTTCAAGTGAAGTCAAAAAGATTGCCGTCAGAAGAAAACGATTAAAAAACAAAACGCTGCGGACAAACAACAAGCAATCTCTGCAGCAGCTGAATTGTTTGTTTTTGTTTTACTTGCGCAGTGCAATTTATTTCGAGAACATGGAAGATAAAAAAAAACAGATCTGTCCCTTTGGCATGACAAAAGAGGACAGTGGCACAGATACGCAGTTCATTACGAGCAGGCGGATAGAAGTCTGGAGGGATAAGGGAGGGACAGAAGCAGTGAGTCCCCAACTTTTACAAACACGTCAGCCACAGAACAAAGTGCCAGTATGAGCTGCTTCAGGCTGCAACAAGAATTAATGTGAAACCTCAGTCCCACTTTGTAGAAATTGTGACAAGTGACATCATATATTTTTTTGGTTGCCACTGTTGATACCTCTCAACTCCCAGTTTTCCTCAGGTGCTTAAAATACACCATCACACAGTAACTGCCAAAATGTGTAAGGGATATCAGTGCTCCCTCTCTATTCATCTTGCTTTTCCATGTATGTATATATCTTACATTGTGTGGAGGAGTGCCGAGGGAGAAATTATTAGAGAGAGAGAGATGATTAAATAATTGATTGTATTTAATATAACATCATAGAGACAAATGGTGTGGAGTATGTGCATAAAGATCTGATTATGTCTGAACAATAAGCAGCCATGTTACTGAAGGCAGCACAGACCAAAAAAAAGAGATTTAAGAGCTTCTAATTCGCAATAGAAAATTTGTTTGGGGGGAAAAACTTAATTCCTGCAAGTTGAAGACATAATGAAGGAATGTTAATGAATGCTAATTCTTTCCATAACTTTAACCAATCAACCTTATTATAGTGTCTTAAACGTGATTGTGTAACAGGGTTGGCGCCACCATTGAGGAGATCATTCTACTCTATTTTACCTTCGCTGACAGCAAGGCTCAGCAAAGCCTGTCCCTGACTGAACATCGAGTGCAGTAAATTGTCACTGGAGTGTAAAACAGACAGACGGAACAATGAGCGGACGAATAAATGTAGGATGTCAGTAGAATAGGGGGGACGACGGGTTGGAGAGTATTGGAGATATGTTCTTAGCTACCCAACATGTTTTGAACAAAAAAACCCCCACAAACAAAACAGAATATTAAGTAAATTGTTGGCCAATCATCAGAATTAATGGGGGATTATGTTGATATGTTGACACTAAATAAAATATCAAAATATCCTGTTTTGCCCCAAAATACCTGGTTTTGTTGCCACAGGTATAGCTGTAAACTGCCCTGATGTGTTGTTCAACATATCTGCTTTTGATGCCAAGACAACTACAAAATGTCCCAACTGTTGCTCATTTTGTTGTTTTGTTGTTGTTGATGTGGTCCGGAAGAGTGGTCTCTCACGCTGGTGTCACCCCACCACCAACAATGCAGAATCCTGAGCAAACAAGATATACACGGAGACGAGGACAAAGGGCATAGGTTGTTTCTGAACTTCATTTTTATTGACTCCAAATATTAATAAAGTTAGGATTAAAGGGAGGTTTAAGTCAGATCATCATCTTATAAGATAAAGAATTCATAGACAAAAAAAAAAAATGCATTAATCATTTTAGATATTTTAGAGCTGATCCATTAATTATATCGGAGGTTTCTGAATGCACCTTGAAGGGATTTCATGACATTAAAGATTGTTTGGAAAAGGAAGAGAACATTGAGATAAAAGGTTTAGTAGAGCAGGAACACAATTGCATGGCTGTGCAGCAAACTTCTGGACAATGTTTTGCTCGAAAAGTGTCAGAAGGCTCATATAATATATTTGATAAATGGATTGAAAATGGTGAGAAAAGAAACAAATATTTGTAGCACACAGATACTGTAAATAAAAATGTTTCGCGGCCATTGATAAACTATGCTGGAAGAACACAAATAATAACACTAAAGAGAAAAGAAGAAAGACAAAAGAATCTTTTGAAGGACACAGTTATAGTTAGAGCCATTGCATTCCTGTAGCCTTTAATTAAACATTTTAGGAGTCTGTCGTTTGCTTAATACCTTCACTTGGTCTTCTTATAAACTCTTATACAACTCTCTTAAAACTCTTAAGCTTAATCTCACTATTTCTATATACGAATTAACAACATTGTATTACATAACACAATATTGCCTGCTTTGAAAAAGCATGATGACATAATAAATGATAAAATGTTTAAAATAAACAGCTTTTTTTCTGCAATCTTATGGTGCAGTTTCACACCGAAACTGAGTTATAATAAATGCACTGTGCTACAAATTGAATCTCTCAAGGATACCAATTTTCAGCTCTGTTGTAGTCAAGAAAATGGCCAAAAGGATGTATCAGGAATACATATCCCTGGAAACATGGAGCACATTACAAAGGAAAATCTTAATATAAAGCTGCAAAGAAAGTGAAATGAGACATTCATCGTTCTGAGGGGGAAAAAAATAAAGTTGATACATTCTTTCATAATACCTCACTTTACCTATATGTCATTCATTTCCCAAGAAAGAGGTTATTTAAGAAATATTACCAATATGTATTTAAATTGTTTTTGGGTTGGTAAGCCTACGACCAAAGAAGTTGCCTTTGGTCTCAAAGTGTCAAAAGTTAAGGCAATAAAAACACCTAATTTAATTTTAAATCCTAGTTCCCAGTAAAATTATCCTTACCTTCACTTGTTTGTTTTTTGCCATGTTTGAGTAGAAGTCATTTCTATGGTGATGAATTAAAGGATAATAAAGTGCAAAAAAACCCTGAACATCGTTATCATCGTCAAGGATGGGGCGAGCTTCACCACTGTGTGAAACACATGATTGTATAAAGGCCATCACTACATGGAACAAGGAACACTTTGTAAAACCAATGATGTGTATGCACGTCAATTCTCGAAGAGTTGAACTATTCATCCTAAATCACATTTAATATCATTTCTACATACAATGCAAAACAAGAGGGACATAATTCTCTTCAAAAGACCTGAAGCATGTACATCTATATATACCTTGTCTTTACAGCCAGTATGATTGTGCACATATTTTATAATGAATACAACTATAATCCTTCTTCCTCTGTAATCCTTCAGAAATGATGGAATTACGCTCATGGTGGTGGTGTCACAGAAAAGTGCTTTGCATTTTCAGAATAGCTGCTGTTGTTCATGCTTTTCTTCATCTACAAATAATGGTTCAGGAGCATTTGTGTTTACCTCAGTTTGTAATTACACAGAAATGCTTTCGGTGCTGCAGGCAGAAATGTTTAAAAGATAGACCTGAAAATAAAACTCCATGTGTGTGTTTTAAAATGAGGAAAACTCATAAATGTGTACAAACTAAAAAACAAAACTTTTCCAAATCCATTTTGATCGAACATATACTGTATTCCACGATTGTATTATTGTAGCATTTTTAATGACAGGCTGACATCAAACATGCAGAATGATGTAATATACAGCACACCAGATCTGCTCTGCAGAATCCAACTGTTTTCCCTTAATATGCCAATTAAAAGCCATTAGATCACACTGAAAAAGCAATTTTCAGGTACTTAATTCAAGTGGAAAGCATATGTTGCAAGTGCAGTTAATTCACACCAGTTTCCACTCACGGCTGCTTACAACCTGCACCCGGTCTCTGTGACTACACTGCCATTTTCAAAGCGTCAGTACAATGGGCACGAAAAAGCTTTCAGGGTGAGTTAATTGAGTGTTTCAAATCTACCTTCATGCAGAAGATAAAAGTGCTTGGCATTAAATGACAAAATACATCTTTTGTCACTGCCCAATGAATCGAAAACCTTCATGGTCACAGTTCCAGTAATAAACAGGTTGTTAAAGTTTGGGAACAATGGTGGAAATAGGAAACACTCAAGTAGTGATACCTGACACCTGCTTTGCTTTGCTGTCTTAATTCCTATGGCCTCTAGGGGGCTTTTCTACTTTGTCATAAGCATGTGGTTTTGGGGCAAAAGAGAGGATCCTAAATGTGGTTCTGTATTGATGTAGTCGAATCTTACTCTTAACAGCAGTTTTCTTATATATCAGGTCATCTTTGCACTCCTGGACAAGATGAAGCTGAAACAATTTATTTTAAGGTCACAGAAAAAAAGAAACCTTCCGTCAAAATGTGAGACTGACAGACAGAAGAGTCTGTTCTCTCCCAGAGCTGATCCTAATTGTCAAGCCTGTTAAAGACACAACCCCGCCCTCCCCTCGCTCGAACGTGAACTAGAAAACTAAATGATATGCCCTTCCTCTCTTATCCAAGTCAGCTGCCTTTCACTGCCTGAACACGACTGTTGACCGTTCCTTCAACTAAATCTCACGGAGGTCACCCCCCCGCAGCACCACATAAAACACTCAGAGGCTCGACGCTACAAATGGTGGGTCAGATAGAAATGAATGATGATGGATATTATCACTCTTTCATACAAGCAGGGAGAGGCATTATGAGCTCGTGTTAGAGACAAGGTGGCGATCATGGCGAAAGTTGTATTGATGGGAGTCGATGTAATCCAATCTTTGTGTTCATGACCGTTCCAACAGGGTCACAGGTGATTTAGAAGAAAAGATACATTTAGCTCACAAAATATTCCATATAGAAGTTGATGCGTCATTTATGAAACCTTTGTTTATATTATATACTGTATATATATATATATTATATATATACACTTATTCATACATACATACGTTTAAATCCAATCCCATTAAAACATGTAGTTCTAAAAAAAATACTTTGATATCTTCTTCAATGGAGGATTTTACTCAAAAGTGTGACAACTGCAGATTAATTCATAAAACACACTTTAAAAGGATTTAGAAGGAATGCATTTTACTGGCGCATGATATGACCCGAGTTTCATTTAAATGTAAATTGTAGACCAGCCTCAGATAGTTGGGAGTCCAAACTCAGCCAAAATAGCAGTATTTCTGCATATAAGAAGTCAAACGAGGGCAAGCAGGATCCTCTGCTTTTGGATTAACAAGATCAAAGACGTGACGGCCTCGCCATGTGCACTGTTTCTTCAGTCTTACTGGGTGTCATTTCATAAGAATAAGAATAATAAGTACTGAATGGCGAGTTCATGCTGATGATACTGAAGGCAAGACCTTCCTTTGTGCAAGTATTTCTCCCCTTGCTCATCGTAAAAAAGCAGTCTAATCTCAATCATAGGTGAGATTTTGGATGAGTAGCTGTAAAATAAATTCTGTGAACTACGTCATGCCGGGCTATCAGAGGCTGATGAACAAATCCCAACTTGTTGGTTTTTAAAATCATTCAGGCTCACTCGTGTTTCTGTCCCCAGTAAAAACGTTTGCATGACAAATCAGTCAGATATTTGATGAACAGATTAGCCGATGAAGCTTTGTGGGGCTTTTGAGAACAAGAATAAGATAAATTATGTACGACAAACAAAGATTTTAGTGATGTCATTCATTTCAAGCAGTCCTATCCAAATGGGAAAAGCTGTGGCAGATCTCTCCGATGTCTCTGATCTGACTGTTGACTTGTTACACTGTTTATTTTGTCTGTTGCCAAGAAGCAGAAGGTTAACACAGGTCTTTTTCTTTTAGCATGTTTTAAATTATGTTGCTGCTCATTTATTTTCAGCCTGCACAGACACTTCACGGGAATTTTTCTTATTAAATGAATAGAAAAACGCAAGATTACTTGATGACATTCTACACTAATTTGTGCATAAATATTCTAGGTAGCATCTTGTGGTTAATAGAAATAAATCTGCTGGCTAATTTGTGTGTTTGCCACGTTACTGCACACATATTTGGGACATAGTCAGCAGTCACACATCCAACAGATGAATTTAGCCAGAGTAAAAGTTTGCCCAGTGTCTAAACACAGCTTTGAAAGGGTCGTGCCAGCAGAAAAAACCTCAGTGTTTTTGCTTGACCTTCAGATGCGAGGTGGAACGTGCTACAGTGGTTTATAATTATAAATCAACAAACTCGCAATCCGTAATTTCCAGGAAAAACTAGTTAAGCTATCAAGAAATCAGCTCCAGACAGACACTCTTTCTTTTTTCCCAGGCTGGTCTGTTGTCTGCACGCTGCTCCGGATGCAAACCTGAGCACTTAATGAAGATGAATTTAGGTGAAATTAATGAAGCAGAGGCTTGTGGGTTTTGCCTCAGCTGATAACGGCACATATATTCTCTTGTATTTCTTGGCGAAGGCAGTTAAAAAGTGTAAATCCTTCCTTACCTCCCAGTGGTACTGCAGGGGCTTAAATGCCACCTACAACCCGGATTCATCTATAAGTAGACATACAGCAACTGATTAGACTTTGTGAGCAGGAAACACTATTCATTGTTTGGCTCAAGGCCCCATTATCATTGCTTGAATGCATTTTCCCCCGTTTTTTACAAAAGCAAAATTTAAGCCGCAGTGGACTCATTCATGCAGTCCATCCGCTTGGCTGAAATACATCCCCGCTGTTGCTTGTCATGTCTCTGGATATATTGGTGTAGGAGGATGATAAGAAGCTGATTGCACTCTTCATTACTCACACAACGCTGCAGGGATGTGCATCCAGTTTGTTTGGGTCTCTTGTTACTCCCCCACATGAACACTTGTAAACCAAAACATATTAACAGGTAGATTTATCATGGAGTGTATAATTGCAAAATTGGAGCATAGAGTGGGCTTTGTACCAATCCACGTACGCACTGTTTCAAACTGTGAAAACCTGACACACATTTTTCCAGAGCAAAATCATCCACAAGCATTTGTTAGCTCAGCTTTTTACCCCCTGGAATTTCCCACACTGGACAACTCTACACCTCGTTTACAGCCAGTCCCCAGCATCAGTGCCAGTGCAGGACGTGCGGGTGTAGGTCAGGGTGGTGGGCAGGTAGCACGTAGGATTCATGGTTCCACAACGAAATGTTACTGTTCTTTATAACACATGCAGAAATAGAAAATAAGACATGGTTGAACAAGCAGCCCTTTTTTTTTTATTAACTTAAAGTATTTTAAAGATGTCTGCACTGCAAGTAATTCAGAGTTTTGCTTGTTTAATTATCTTGCAGTAGGGTTTGTTGGTTCCCTCATTGCTCTCGAAACCAGCTCGTAGAAGCTGTTGCAGCTTGTTTGATTAGCTTTTCTTGTAGGTTGGTTGCTAAAAATTTGGGAGCAGGAATTATTCAGCTGATCCTCTAGCAATGAAACCTACAACTTTCTGTGATTCCTTGGCTGCAGATGGACCCCTTGATTAAACAAGTATTTACCTGCCTGGTTCATTGTGACAACAATTTAGGATCTGATACTAAAGGAAGGTAGAATACCTGGAGGGGATTTTTTTCTGCCTTTTTTTTCCACTTCCACTATTGTCACAAGAATGTGCTCTCCTTTCAGGGATAAGGCCATCAATCTCTCTCTGTCTCTCTCTCTTCTTTATTTCTTTCTCGGTCGATACAAAGATTGGCTTGTTTTTACAGTTCAGACTCTTTTACCAGCGTCTACCAAAAAAGCACATGAAATCTAAGAGCTAATGAGACCCATTTTACTGTGTGTTTTAATGTTTTAAGTTAATAAATCCACTGCTGCCGTTCCTCCATAATAGTCACAGAAAGGCTATGGCTAAAGGCTAAGAGCACAGTTAAAAGCAAACATAAATTACATGAGCTACATGGATTTCCTGTCAGATATTCGAGGTGAGATAATTTGTAGCAAAAATATTTAACCTAAATAAATTATATACAACCTACAAATTATCAGTCTGCTCCTCATTTGGCCTTTGCAGCAATGGTGGTAATTATTAGCTGTGTGCACTGTAGCTGTGTATTACAGGGACAAATGTCACTGAGATTTCTCATTGAGATAAATGCTGCCAGCATTCATGCTAAAGAAAACTAATTAACTCCACCACCTATGGCATTATAACGCTGCAGTTTTCTATATATCAGATAGTGACTGGAAGAAAATAATACCTGTGTCCTGGCATGGTGGCACCACCTTTTCTTTATTTCATGGATATATCAGAATAAAACAGGCAGTGTGGCCGGATTAGATTATCTGTGACATAAAAAAAGGCAAAACCTGTTCGAAGACCAAACATGTTAAAAAGTTTTCAATAACTTTATTAATAGTAATAATTGAAGTGTTCCTCAGAGGTTTTTCTATGTTTAACCAGCAATACCACAAATGGCCAGTGGGTGGCACTGGTACAACATATATGGATGTAGTTTTCCTAATAACATGAGTATGGTGCGATCTAATCTAACAGAATCTCCGTGAGAAATACCATGAAGATAGTTTCAGTATGAATTTACCTTGTAATCATATTTTGTTTCAAGTTAACTTTTGCAAAGCACAAAGCTATAATAATCCAAATAATATGTTTACAATCATATGGATATTGAGGGGGACAATTCTGTTTTTCCAGGGAAGGGGGCAGCTCACTGCAGCCTCACAGACATTAACGTTCATGGGCAGATGACGAAATTTATTTACAGATATATAACAGGTTTATTTACAGATTATTTCTGTGTTACTTCCAATCAGATCTAAGGTATTACTTCCTGTCATAACAGAAAATGTAATTAATTTGACAGATAATCTTGTGAATTCCTTTTCCTTGTTACTCTACAAATTTTTCCTTTAGTCCAACTCTTTTTAAAAAAAAATGGTATTTCATCTTTTTCTGATCTGCATTAATTGAATTGAATACGATCCAATACTGTATTCACTATCTTACCATGACCTTCAGTGCAGACTGTCTGTGACCTTTATTGGAGGGCTGTTTAGCTCACCCCATAGCTGGACAAAAGAGTATGTTCATGCATTCCATCTGTGCAGTATAGTGTATATATGACTTTGAGTTACTATTTGCTGTACCTCAATTGTCTAGATCAAGTATTGTAAGCTCATCAACCTTTTAACAAGCCCAAAATCCTGTGTGGTGGATGTAGTATTTTACAAACCAAAATATTTATGATTAAGTGGATTTCAAAAGAGCTCCGTCTGTCCAAAAGGGGTGTGTTAAGAAGCGTGGGTTCTTATATCTTTTTACATCTTAATCGATATTATTATGAAATGGATGAAAAAGCATAACTTAACATAATTGATAATAAGATTGAATAATCCAAAGCACACACTAAAACACCCATGTTGGGTGTTTTATTCTGTTTTGAAGCTCAATGCAAGTGCATCTGTTTCCTACTATTTTCTTGCAGTAGGAACTAAAACAAACGTCCTGATTTGCCTCGTGTTCACTCGGTGTGAAAGTCTAACAAGTGCAAGAATTATGGGGTTAAGCAGAACAAATGTAAGAAAGCGAGGTGAAGCCATTACAGTTTAATGTCTGCTGTCCTCATGAATCAGGCGGCCTGTGCTTGGAATCATGGGAAAAGGTGGGGGTGCTTACAAGTTTTCCCGGAGGGCTTTTTCTCCATTTGGCATCCCCAAGGTGAACATCCTATTAACCCCTCCGTGTTTGTGCAGAGACAGATTGGTTCATTTGAGTGCCAATGGACCAGCAGGCTTTTTGGAAAGCTACTCCAACACATGCATGCATCTCTCTCTCTCTCCCTCCCTCTCTCTCTTACACACACACACAGACACACACACACACACACACACCTCTCTTAAAAGGGTTGGTATAGACAGAAAAGGCAGATAATTGACCTTTGTCTTGAACATGAAATATGTACATCCAAAGGAGGGGCGGCAGTAGTAGCACCGTCACCTAACAGCAAGAATGACCCTGATTATGTTCTGTCTTTCTGTGTGACTTGTGCATGTTCTTCCTTCATGTATTATGGCAGAAGCAGGCGTAGTAAATGGGAAGGTGGATAGATGGACATTCACTCCATCCTATACCCTCGTTCAGAGAGAGTGCACTGGGAAAACACCGACCTTCACCCGATGATTTTTGTTTATATTCTGCGGATGTAGACACCGATGTCGAAAAAATAGGCAAAACCCCAAATGTCCAAATCTGCTGGAGCTCACGCTGGCAGTGCGGCTGCTCTAATCTGTTAACATGAGCGGCGAAATAAAAAGCAAGCGGTTCCTCACGCAGCCTGCGTCGGCCTTAGTGTTGTGAAAAGGCTGCAGGGGGTTAGGTTGAGGAAAGGACCATTGAGTTTTGGTTTGGCTTAATAGAACTACGTTAGGCTTTTCACACGGGACCCCTGGGTTTGACCCATCTGATCACCCCAACCACCTCCTCCTCCTCGTTCCTGTGGTTCCTCCTCCAGAAATGACGCTAAAGGGATACAGTGTCCTAGTTTAAAGCACTGACCAAGCTGTCTGATTAAGGCGGTCTGATATAGGTAATCCCTCTGTGCCATACACCTTTATTTGACCAAAAATGTATAAAAAAAAACATATCTGTGAGCTACACCCTTGCACTGGGTGAAGATGGCGTTTTAGTGTATTCTGAGCTGATATCACACACACGTCATACTGCTGTAAAACAAGTTTTAGGACTTGTTTTTCAAAGATATATATTCTCAGGAGGATAGCAGAGGCAGGCACATTAAAAAACACTATCTTATAAAATATATGACACTTACCCTTACATCCTGTATACTCACACATAAATTAATTAAATTAGGGCATTAAGGGCACGATGAACAGGATCACATTAATTTAAAATAATGATGGATGATTGTTGGTTTTGGTGTTTTCAGCTGTTGACAGTAAGAAAAATCCTTTAATAACCACCTTTATTTTAAACTGGAGCATTTATTCAAAGTTAAATGAATCGGTAACCTCCACTTCTGGTCCCCTTTAAAAGTTGGAAAACCAATGTTGGAAAACGAATGGAGAAATTTGCCTCTGAAATGTTTGTGTCTCTGGGTCATCGCCCACACAGTAGCAATGTGCCCACAATGCAGAGCACACTATTTCAGTCAAATAAAAACATGCCTTATTGACAGAAACAGTGCTGCATTAAGAATATAAATCAGCTGCTCGCTGTTTTCCACACAGATTTTTCTGCACTGATTACTAGCTAATGCGTCTGATAATGTATGTGTGCATGTCCGTCACATTTGATCCCAAAAAGCTCTGTTGTCAGTTGGACTAAATCCGAGCCCGTCATCAAAATGGCAAAACAAGCTCCTGGCATCCTCGGCTCATTGTTGAGGAGATGCCACAGCTTACATCCCTGCATATTCTGGACATCGAGCAAACTTTGTAATGGGAGGCTGGTAATGAGAGGGGAGCTTCGATTTTCCCCGCCACATCTTACCTTAGCTGTCTGTCAGGAGCCTCGTTATCTCAGCTTCCTACTGCTGGGCGGCCTTGTTATCCTTAAGTCCTGTCTATTGTCTCATTACTTCTAAGCAGAAAGAACCAGTGTCATATTACAAGACTGGACAGAATCTATTCATAGAAGCCAAGACCAAATTTCATGACAATACCTCGCCTGTAGGGATTAGCCGGTATTTTCGCGCTGCTAAAATCACCTGTTGTATTACAGTGAGGGAATGTCAATGGGATCTTGATAAACGGTGTCAGAATCTAACAATGCCCAGATCTTTCAATCCAGTGATAATCAGTTCAGTCTCACGAGGAATATCCCCTCTGACGCTGGATTAAATGTGCTGCTGTGATGTCAGACAAACTCAGCACCAGAGCTGCGACAGGCCGCCCTGCAGGTTAAAGAAAAATGTCACCTTATATAATTAGTGCTGCTCAGTTATGGCAAAAATCATAATTACATACATACATTTGTTTTGGTCTTTTTCACCGTGCACTTCCTTGAACTTCAAATATAATTCATCTGAAATACAACTAAAACAACAAACGTTTAAAAATAATGATAATATAAAAACAAATAATACTTTTATATAATACATATAAATAAAATCATTTAAATTATGTGTGTTATAATGATTTTATTTGGCATACAAAATGTGAGAAATAACTGCTGACATGCAACTCTTGTCCTTTTTGGCCATTCCAAGCACTGATACCATTCAACGTGATCTCATTATCAATAGCACAGGTTAATGTACGTCGTGTACATTTACATAACATACATACATGATGCAAGTTGAAATGTGACGTAAGTTAACTTATGGATGTCAATTCAAATGTGTCAATGTTAGCTTTGAGTTTCACACAGGACATGAACCTTTAGCTCGTTCTCACGCCCAGCTTGTCAGATATCGATGATTTATCACGGCCCCTCGCGTCTCATCCAGATGCACAAGGTACCCTTTGGCATCTTTTCCTAGATCTTTTCCTAAACCTAAGCACATAGGTTTGTGCCTAAACTTAACCTAATGTCACCAATGTTTTGTGCCTAAACCAAAGTAACCTAGACCTTTTGCATCAGGATTAGACGTGTAGGGCCAGAAGCCTTTGAGCTTCACCCGAGACGCTAAAGGGAAGGCTTAGTGCGTCGGCCATGGATGCCAAAGGGTACCTTGTGCTGTGTTTTTTGTGCATGACAAAACTGACTTGTTTGACCAATTCACCACTCCAACCTCATTAATGTGCAGACTTTCTCACTCGTTATACGAACCAAACGTGACGCATTACTGATAACATGCAAGCATTGGCGTGTTATTCATACACTATTTGGAGAGACCAGACTGGTCCCATAACTTTTATATTTATTATAACAGAAGACAAAATGGGAGCGTAAATGCAGCACAATAATCGTTTGATCTGCAAGCCGAAATCATTAAAAATTAATTTTGATTAATCGCCCAGCCCTACATACAATCAGCAGTCTGCAGTCTTGATCATTTCTGCATTCAAAGGGTGGTTTAGGATTTTTTACCATTTAGGGAACCTGTTTTACTTTTTTAGCATTTACTAGTTGGATCTATCTTTAAGTAAAAAGGTATCTTTAACAGTAGAAATGGCAAAGTAAGGCTAATAGGCTTATAGGCTATCTTTTTTTAATGATATGTGTTATATTATGACAAACCATTTCTCTCAGAATCAAACTGAACAATCCAGGTACTTAAAAAAAAACAAGCTTTTTGAAAGTAGTTTTCCAGGTCTTTAAGGCACACATTCAAGTTTGCAGAATGTTCATATTAAGGGCCCATTTTGAAATATTTGACCATATAAATGATAAGTATATCCACACACTAAATTGGAAAGTTTGGCTTTTAAATAACAAATTAACAATATTTCAAATTGCAGCACAGTGGCAGCACTGGCATCGGCTCCAGCCCCCCCGCTGTCCTGCAAAGGCTAACGTCCAGGACACGCTGCCTACTTGCATGTGTGCGTGACGGCTACCTCACTGACCTGCTGCAGCTCGCACAGCCACAGATGGCGTCGTGTTTTTCGTCGTATGTTCGTCGTATTATTCTTCGATTAAAGGCAATGTGTGATTGGCCCATTAGCGCAGCAGCAACTGAATGCTTCTATTCACATGATTGGTATCGGTATCACTTTAAGGTTACTGGTAGTGGTGCTGGTATCGAAATTTTGTAAACCATACCCAGCCCTAGTTGTGTGTGGATCCCTTTATAAGGTGGAATTTTCCTTTATGAAGGAAGTGCGGCTGCTCAGAGCATTCTTTGAACCTGCCAGACAGTTTAAATTAGAATCACTTTATTTGAACAGCACTCAGACAGAGTGCGTATTTGATGAATGCCTTCCCCCAGTTTTCATAATAAAATAGATTTAGTATTAAGAGAAGTATTCTGATCTGATTTGGCTGCGCTTTTTAATAGTCGAATTCACTGAGAGCAAATGCTCTACTTAGTATTTAAGGTTTTTAAAAGCCTTCTTGATGTGAAAAAGGGGGCTTTAATTAAACTAAAGGCCAAACCCTATTTCTTCAGTGCTCACAGTCCTCTTGGGCAATCACAAACAAGCCAGCCAGAGGAGCTCAGTGAACCGCTTTAGTCCATACAACACATCACAGGTGCTCCGCTGTGTTAGCAGCGCACGTCTGAAAAGGGACAAGGAAATCTTCAAACCTGCCTTCTGATACAAAATGCACAGGAGCGCCTTGGACAAAAAAAATCTTATTAATAATGTAAATTAAAAACTGATAAATATTATAAGACATGACACACAGGAGTCTCTCCATCCATCCAATCAAAGATAACTGTTGAATTTAAGTGAACGCCGCTGATCCACATGTAACCCAACAGCTTCCAGTCCAATTAAGAAACACATTAATTACTCATCGCCGTATCACTTACCCCGTCCCCCTCCTCGTCCATGTCTCGGAGAACGTCTTGTCACAAACAATTAAGCCAATAAAGATGGAAGTTAATTGAATTAAGGGCAGTGACGTGTCATTTGTTGCAAAGTCATTGGCAATCACGCAGCCTGGAGAGTGGAGAGTTATTGATGGCTGTCTTTTTCGGGGCCAGTCGACCCACATTAAGCGAGGAGCCTCTTCTTGGGGAGACCGACTTGATTTAGCTTTGAGGCAATGAGGCCGGGCGGCAGATTTTTATGCTGCAGCTCATTCCAGTTCACACTGAGAACCATCTGTCTGTCCTGACCTCACACCCTTGTGGCATATACAGCGTTTGCATATTTTAGTGTCTATGCCATTACCAATTTAAAGAAAATATTAGTAAGCTATCATTTGGTCAAAAGCAGCAGGTGTGTTTTTGGTCTGTTGCAGTGATTTCAAATGATGCATTTCTGAGTTAAAGGTATAAATAACAGAAAACGACTGGTGAACTTTTGTGTGAGTTGAAACTTTTAAGTAAGCTGCACCTTTGGCTTCACCATGTGGTCCTTGATGCAAAGCAAAACAAAAATACAGGAATCAAGGAAAGCATCACCGTCACTAAAATCACTATATATCAAACAGCCAATAAAATAAGAAAACTACATACACATTTCTTCCTTGTAGAAACCTTGTAAATGTCCCGTAATGTATATTTCAGCATATATCTTAGAAATTTTGGTGGTTACTTATTATTAATGAGCCACTGTAACTTAATCCAATTCCTGGCACCACAGAACCAAAAAGAACAGAACCACAGAAAGAAAAAGAACAAGTATTAAGCCTCGGCAAGTGCAAAAAAGCAACACTGACTCTTGTCTGGCGGGAATAAGTTCTCTCAATCCTACAGAGGTGGTCTTTCAGACACTCTGATATTAATACATATTTATCACATTGAGCAGTATAGCTCTATCTGTCCTATCCACACATTCAAACATCACTACGTTTTCTTAAACTATGCTATGCTAATAAAAAAGGACGGACCATTTTCAAAAAATCAATGATACGCACATTTTCAACCCACATATCAGTCGTACACACATATTCTTAATTGGATGCGAGAAGGATTAATGAATGAATTACACGCTATAATGATGCCTGCTGGGAAATAATGTGTTTGCTTCGCCCCTCTCCACAGGAAGGTCAGAGCACAGGGTCAGCTACAGAAAAGCACTCCGGGAGTTAAAGGAGCTTCTTTTTCAAGGAAACAGTATGGATCCCTGCCAACATGTTGGGCTTAACCCTGGGTTCATGTGTTGAAGGATGGTCGGGATGAGGCAAGAATAAATCCTGAAAATACAGCCAACAGGATCTTCTAATTAAAGAGAAACTGAAGCAAACTTCCCCAAGACTAAGGCCGGGAGTTATGGGACGATTTATCCCACATCTACCTGTCCCGACAATAGGAGGGGAAATCTAGTCTGGGACCGTGGTCAGTACAGATTTTCAGCAAGCTAACAAACTGCTTGCAGACTCATTGGTGCTGCCCTGATAATTTCAAGTATATTTGACATTTTTGATTTAAAATGAGTGATTAGCCAATAAGACAGACATCCTGGAGCAGCTGACTGTACTGCCAAGCAACTGTAAATGTTTTATCCCTTGAGGCTAACGTTAGCTGGCATACGACTGTTGAAATTTTAAATCTCACCTCCAGTTCTCCCTGAGGAAAAACAACCTGTCTTGACCGCCCTCCCCAAACCATTTTCTCATCTAGACTCGTTTGGCCTTATTTCTCACAGCAAGTCAAATGTAAATGAGATTAATTTTCTTATTAATTTCAGGAAGGCTTGGAAGTATTGCGCAGGTTCAACGTTAAAAACACGATTTATTGGTCAGCACTACGGCAATACAGTATTTTGTTACTCAGTTGTAAAGTGTACCGACTATCCTTCCTACAGTAAACCTTCATTCAGGCAATTTAAAGTGAGGCATCCACCTCATTAAGCAAGGAACTCGACTACAGGAAGTCTCAACTTCCTCCCCAGGGTTTTGGTTGCCAGGCTTGCAGCATCATGTTTCTGTTTCTCTGTCTGTGTCACCAGGCAAGGGAGCCCTATCTGCTGCCACACGGGGGGATAAGAAGAAGAAATGGCGCACAGCGTCTCCAAACTCCATCGCACTTGGGTCGGACTCAGAAAAAGCTGCCAGTGTGCCGGTGAGAATGCATAATCAGCACCATGTAACACACATCCCGAGTCACTGCTTTGCACCGACTCCTCCAAGGCTGACGTTTAACATTCCCCTCCTGGATTTGTAAAACATCAACAGAGGTAATAGAATCATAAATGCACATGTACGTTTGTTATGATTACATCACTTACGATCAAAAACTAGGGAATCAACTAACTTTGTCAACGCAGCTAAACAAGTGCAATAACACAAGACATGGCAAATATTTCTTGCTAGTCCCACAGCAAGAAGACCAGCTTATTTCACAAAGCTCTTGGCAACGCCTAAAATCCAGTCCAATCCACTCTTGCTTCCTGTTTGGTCTCTTTTTTGCTTCCAAAAGAGGCTGCTGAGCCTGGTTCCGCTGCCTGCTCAGCCCGGCTCTGGTTCTGGTGCACATTTCAGTGCCGCTCTGAGCCAGAATTCCCCACTCCAGGCCTGAAAACCGCTATCTCCCAGCGGTCCAACGCTTCTGTGCTAGCGGTCTAAACATCTTAAATCCCTCGATGCTCCGAGCTCTCAGTTTGGACTGAGCAGAGTCGGCTAGCTGCATGACTAACCGAACTCATATAGTTGACAGTTAGCAGTTACTTAGCAACAAGTAAAGCTATTTGTCCATCAATTTCTCCATAAAATATGATCCAGCTTCACTGTAGTTGGTGTCAGTGCCATCAAATGTCACGCATGTCTTTCAGAAAATCATAGTGGCTCATCCAAGAACAACAAGCATTCTCTCTATTACAAGTCAGTGTTCGATCCAAATGATTTTGAAGCTCTTTAAAAGTTAAAATTGATAATTTATAATGTTGCTTTAATTATTTATATTACATTATTGATCCTGTTCTGTAATCATTTGCTTGCATGCCATTTTCCTGTTTTTCATCATCTCTTGGCTCACCACTTTGGTATGGCAGGTTTTGTTATTTTTACTAGTAGCAGTAGTAGTATTAATATTATTGTACGGGCAGATACGAGCTTATCCTCTGTGGCCCAGCTTCATCTCAGCAGGTGTTTTGATAGTTTAGAAAATTGTGTTCTCAGTCTTTTCCTTGCACAACCCCACCCCACCCACTCAAACTCGGTTTACCGTATCGTTGCTTTGCCTCTGTTCTCAAAGCTGTACTTCTCAAAAAAAGATGGCAAATTACATCCAAGCCTGCAGGCAAACAGGAGAAACTTTTCAAAATTAAAATTCAACCAGAGAGCAAGTGCTCTTTAAAGCTTCTTCTTCTCACATGCTGCCTCTTTAAGAGAGACAGTGCATCTTTTTTTTTTTTTTTTTCCAACAAGAGCTGTGGTGCATCAGTTTATGCTTGTTCTGGGGTTAGCAAACTATTAACCCAGTATTCCAGGAATTATGTTAACTATGGATGATTCTGCAGGTTATGATTTAGGCCCAATGCTAATGTGTAGCAAAGTCATATGGCCTATATGTCGAAACATGGAAACTTAAGATGTGGTGGTCAAAATGATGACAGAGTATATACAGTAGTGTGTCTGACTTTCATGTGTGTGAAGATGTTCACAGCTTTTATTGTGTCCTTAATGAAACCTTGAGGGAAAACTGACTTTCCTAACAGGTCTCGGTAGTTTCAATGTACATCCATATCACTTCACAGGCAAAACATGTTCATTCTTTCAATATAATGCACATGGTGTGAAGTGAAAAAAAAGATGCTTTTCTGTTTCAGGACACTGAATTCTTGCAGAAATGCATTCAAAATGCCAGTAATTGCACTAGAATCATTGTAATAGTGGAATACCAAAACGCATACAAATGAGAGACTATTGAAATCTTAGATATAAATGGATTAGAAGTGTCCTGAAACAACAACAAGCTGGTATTTTTTTGTACGACAATAAATGCCAAAAAGTGCAATTTTAAAGCCACCAACTCAGCACCTGACCATAGACAATCAAACGCAAGGACATATCCGTTGTCAAAAGGGTTGGAAGATTTGTACCAAAAGAGATTCAGCTTGTATGCCGTGATGTTTTTAGTTAACATGCTGTGACACTGAACAACAAAGGAACCCACAAAGGAATATTGAGTGAGATGGTCTGCGAGTTTTAAATGGGTGTTCAAGTGGGTTTGGTAGAATTTCTCATGGTGCTTTGAAGAGATTGGCGATTACATGCAATGAGTCAGCTTGTCATAGTGTAGAAAGTAGCACCAGTTAATAGGACAGGGATTTTTCATGGAGGACAGTTCATAGAAATAATGGAAAACTTGTGGCCGTTGAGTAATTTAAAAGGAATTGTGGAAATACTTTGAACAAACTTGGTACTGAAAAAGGTTGCAAACTACTTTGCTTGAAAGGATGGCTCCCTACATCCAAAGTGCTCAGAAAAATCTAACCTGAGCACATATAATTCTATGGCAACTCGACTGAGAGCTCCAGGCAGGGCTACTAAATGAGCCTTGGGCTGCGATTGTCAGAGGTCAAGAATGAACTTTCACTCTCAGTGTGGTGTTTTTCTATACGAGAGGCATTCAGCACACCTCTCAATATAATGGACATGCTCATGTGCCAGATGTAAAAAAAAATTAAAAAAAAAAAAATTATTTTAATATTCTGTCTTCAACACCCTTTTTCATTCTGGTGTCTGCTACATACTAAAGTTCCTGAAGCACTTACATAGAAAACTCACTTCAACTAATAACCTTCTTTATCATTAAATTGACTGAGCTGCAAGCTTTTGTTAGGATTTTGATAGCGTTCAGCCTTTACCACAGCTGTCATTCTTTTACTCTGATTAATTGTATTTTTTTTGTGTCTATTATTAGATTTTAATTGGCCTTCACGTGTGTTGTGTGTCTGCTCACATCAAGTTGACGACCCCCATGGGAACCCGACGTCCAGCTAGTTGGTTCCATGTGAAAACACTCTTTATTAACTGCGTATGGAGAGAAATTGTGGTCAGGTTCCTTCGAGTCCTCTGAGGCCACTGATCCGACAGTCGCCGGTAGATTCACGACATGATGGAGATGCACTGAACAACTGCCATCCCATATCAAACATAGTTCTTTGCCATTAACTCATCATATCCTCTCCACAGATACCCTCTCCCCCAAGTCGCCATGCATGTAATAAAGATTGTGTCACTCTGTGGCTTGATACGGTTGTCTGAGTCTATCAAGGTCCAGGTTCCTTGGGGAGAAAATGAAAGAGGACTGCAGAAGCAGATCTATAGAAGCTGGGCAAAATGAGATTGAGAGCTCTTCCTTTTTATGTTCAGATATTTTGAACCGATGTTCCACTTTATAACAGCATAATGACATAAGCGCGACAAATTCACAGGCATTTGGAGATAAGTGGAGGGAGTAATTGAGGAGATTTTAGGAGTGATTATTATAAATTAGGATTCATGAGAAACATGTGGGCACATTTTTAGAATCTCTTCATTTGAAATCCCACAAATCTATTCAAATTAAAAGTTGCTGTTGAACTTGAACAAAAGAGGGGAGGAATGCTGATAGCACTACCAAAACCTACACTGGTGATAGATCAACATCCAAGCAGATGGTTTTTATGTGCTTGACCTCCTCTTCTCGCCACACGCCTACAAAATCCACTCTGAGACAAAGTTGTTTGCCCTGAGGTTACTTGCCTCATTGGCTACAGGCTAATAGCACTGACCTCCGCCACAATGAAAGCCTTTAAGTGCCTTGTACTTTCTAAACTCAAATGCTTCACAGATTTCCTCCTTGACACGGTTTGCCCCTAAATAGCATAATACAGTCAGCATTGGCCTGAACTTGGTTGAACTTTATCCACTTTTCCCTCAACCTTTTCCAATCCCCGAGAAAGGAGCCATAAAATGTTGTACAGGTGGAGAGAATGACAGTGATAATACATATATAATATTAAAGTCTGCAAAAACAGGAGAGAGTGACGCTGTGAAGAGTTGTTGCCACATCAGGTTGTTCAAATTACAAAAAAAGCTGTCAAAGAAGGCTTGTACCTTTCTCGCAAGGGATGACGGATCAGGAAAATATCCTGTAGCTGTTTTGCATTATGGTCTATTGAGGCAGCTGTCGTCAGAGAAATGGGGTCCTTCTAAGATGGATTTCTCCCTCCAAGATTGTTGGTGCAAAGTGATGAGTCTAGAAAGATGTCCTTGCTCGTTATTCTGAACAGCTGATGTCAAAGCCTGCTATTTGTCTTTGATGCTTGATACAGCTGAAGGTTTTCTTTGTCTGCTTTAAATTTCAGTTACGTACCTGACATGTCTTGATGTGATGTCATGTTGTGTACAGCAACAGAAAGAAAAAAAATAATAATAAGAGAAACGCGCCGCCAAACAAAAAATGACACTCCTGGAAAAAGCTTTCTAAAATCAAGGTGTGGAATTGAGTGTTGTGACTTGGTTCGAGTCATGAATTTGATGACCTAACTCCTAACGCTAACACCAAGGACTCGGGACGTCACTCTGACTTAAGCCTTTTGAATTGGATGGACTTGACATCCTTGTCAAAAAAACAAACAAATCTGCAGTGAATCGACTCCGGTCGGTGTTCTTCAATCAATCTGATAGCAGCCAGGCAAGTAGCTCAAAAAGGAGGGAAAGGTGCGTGTTGCCTGTGGTGAACAGGTCTGCTAACAACAGATGATGTCCCAGATTATTATCTGTTTTCCTCTCTCATCAGGTGGCAGACAGGAATAGACCATCATGACAGTCAGAGTAGTACAGTTTCTTTAGGCCCTAAATATCCCCCAAACAAAACATCCAGTATTTGTGTTTTATTTGTACTTTTACGCTAAAACCATACTTTTCATTTGTATTATGGTTATCTTACAGTTTGAAGTTAAGTAAATTAAATGATTTCTTCATAAATGCTTTAATGTAATGTTAGCAAGCATGAGGGAGGGATGCAACCAGACAGTGGTTAATGTGGGTGTGTGGATGTGTGTGTGTGTGTGCACGTCGCGACTCCGCTGCACATCGGATTAGTGTTGTAAGATTAAAGAGGAAGTCGGTGAATTTAGGCAGAACCATGGTAAATACAGTATTGTTAGAACCTGATTTAAGAAAAATGTCATTACAGACGACGAGAAAACATTTCAAGTCGATGTTCATATCTTAACTTGAGATAGGAAATGTGTATTAGCGTAATGTGTAAGCATCCTTACTTCCCAAAATGTTAAATAAACCCTCCCAACTTTAGGATGACTGTTAAGCTGTCCTAACTTTCACTTTTCTCCAGGTAGTGTTAGCTGACTTGTTTAATCCATATGGCTGCTATTTTATTGCTTTTACAACATGAACAAAATGTCAACAGGTGGAATTTATTCATTGAGAGGCTTCTGACAGACCCTGACGATGTTTCTGTTTGATGACAAAATGCTCATTAGTTGATAGAGGTTACCCCGGGCCGGCTTTAGAGAGGCCGACCCAGCGACACAGGGCTCTCCTGATTGTGGTTCAGATTACAAATGTGCATGCCGGTTGTTGTTTTTGCTCCATGTTTCTATGTCTTTTAGTTTGTTGACGAGGTGAGATGAGAAAAGTAGCGTTGGTTGGTAGGTAACAGATATTAAAGTCAGCAAACGATGTTGGATTGACTATTTAGGAGATAAGATAGAATAAGGTCTTGGACTCTTTCTATCTCAACTTAAGATTTAAGATAGGAAGTTTCTGTATTATGGCCCCAGAGATTTAAAGAGAACTGAGTGGATCATCAAGTTCTGCGGATGGAGATGTAGCAGCGTCTCTAGTGGTATTCAAGGACTAAAACAATTAAAAAATATTTCTTCAAAGCAGCGCTTTCTTCTAAAAGAAATAAAGAATGAATTGTTTAGAAGCCGGATACTAAAAAGGTCTTTCTAAATCAAAGTGGTCCATGACTCATCGATGGGAGGCAGTCAAGGCCATGTGACAGTCAAGAGTTGGACAGGATAATTATAACTTTATTTGATTTATTTGACTTTTAAACTGCATAGTCATAGTCAAGACATAATTCTTCATCCAAACAAAGGTTTTATTCCGGTTAAATAATATCCGTCCATGACTTCTACAGTTCGGGACCACTTGTGAATTGCATTCTTATCTCTGTTTAGGTAAGAGGTTCTTGCATGAAGCCGTGAACAGACTTGTCTTGTCACATGTGACAGTTCTCTCTTCTGCGATCCTATTGTTTGATATGTAGCTGTTGGGAAAAGTTTTTCTCTGACTGCATCATAAAGGCAAAGGGGTCAGCCACAATATGAGGTACCTTTACATTCTGTTATTGTGCGTTCGGTGAAAACTAAAGGAAACCTCTCGCAGTGCTGCTGAAAAGCATCAAAGAGCTCCTTCAATGTCAAAATCCTACTAAATATGGTGTTTTTTTTGACATATGACAGTATCAATAACAATGTATGTCGGGGGTTTTGCCTCATAGTACTATAGAATAGATTGTACCTACAAGCCCTGTCAACATTTTGCAGATTGTGACAGTGAAAATACTGTTTTCCATCACAACAGTTTTCATTTTTCATGAGAGGCTTGCTGTTGCACCATTGGTACAAGAGGCAGCAGAGGAGATAGACTGAGCTCTTAAAAAAAGACTTTAGACAGCTGGAGACGGGCGTTTTGGAGAGAAATTGCTAATCTGTCTCTACGCTCACTCACTCTTCACTGTCTTTTCATTATCCAACACAATGACGAAGTGAGAGTACCCAAGAGAATTGGCAACAGACGTAGCAGCAAATATCAATAATTCATGCCTTCATATATTGGACAAATACGAGCTTGCTATTGTCAGGCAGTTAGATATAATGTTACTGAAATGGAGAGGAAAGAGCCAGAAGCAGTCTCAAATGGCCCAGTGATCGTTATTCATTGGTGGTTAATTGTGCTAATTCTGGAAAGGCTAAGATATGCCTCTGCAGACCAATGAAATGAATGTGTGGAGGAAGAGGTCCTCTGTTGTTTAAAAAATTAATTACAAACGTTTAATGAAGAGGAAATTTTCCCATTTGCATTTCCATGACTTGAATATCCAATGAATCTCATGTTGATATTGATTGACAGGGCTTTTTTTTCTACGTAGACCACTTGCTAATAGGAATTGCCTTTTAACTGACGCATTTCATCGCACTTGGATGATGTCCTGAAGTCTTTTTCATTGATTTCAGACGGCACTTTTGAATTGCACTTATCCCTGCATCTCATCCTTTTGCCTCCCATATTCTCAGCCGTGCACCTCGAACATCGCCGCAGAGCTTGTGCCATCGTTCTGTCACGCTCCCTCCTGCAGCAACTGGACACTTCTTTTTGAACCCAGAGGGCAGCGTGCCTGGAGACGGAAAAAAACATTTTCAAGTATCCAGGACACTCCAATGATGTCACAAATTTATGAAGATGTTGTTCTGCAAGCTGTTTTGACCCTAGCATGATGGCAAACCGCCCCCGGGATACATCGTAATGGATTGCAGGATGGGTCCACAGACCCACGGTACATCAGTCACTACCCGAGAGGGGAAGAAGATGGGTGTGTGAGGACTCTCATTTTGATTACGAGTGCCTCATTCCCTCACTTGTTTTGTTCAAGGCCTGAGGTCTGAGTTTTGAAAGCATGGGACCTTCAATGATCTTCAACAGTTTGTTTTTAACAAGCTATGACAAACAACATCATCTCCCCCCCCTCCCCTCCTCTGCTCTCCCATCCTCCAGGCTTTTATCTTTGCTCTGCCTTTGAACCAGGCCTTAAGGCAGCCGCATTGAAACAGACATGGCCCTGAGGAAGCCCGACTCCAGACAGAATACCCTCTAATTCTGGTATCTCTTTCTTACAACACAGCTGTGTGGCCATAGGGAGGCAAAAACTGCTGTTACATCTCTCCCTATTAGTCACTTTCCAGTTTTGAAAATTGAGACTTTGTAGCGACATTTTCATTTTTTTTTTTTTAAACTGTGGATATAAGTAGTGGAAAGTAGTTTCTTGGACAATTTTGTTACAAGTTACTTTTCAAATTAAGAAAAAACAAACAAATAACCTATAAAATACAATGCATCGTTAAAGAATAAACCTTTTCTAGCTGAGAGCATCTATTTGGGGGCCCCTCATCACATTTCAAATATTTATGTTATGTACCCGACGAATAGCTGAAAGAAGATATAGGTAATATTTCGGCATTCAAATATCTAGAAACTTTTTTTTACATATTTTGTTGGGTCGTGTTCTACATTATCTAAAATATTTCCAGCAATGTTCAACACAGAGAAATCTGTCATTTTATTCAAAAGGTGCATTTCATTTGGTCGCGTGTTGCTAGAACTTCCAGGAGAGAGGAAGGAAGTCAGTGAACATGACTAAATGAAATGTGAATAAAACATCACCTTGTCTGTCTTCTCTGGATTGGTGGTTGTTTAACAATAAAGACTCCCATGATTCCACACTACTTCACAACTTCAACTGTGAATTTAATGTCCCTACTAATGCAAATCAAACACTCAGCACAAGGGGTAAGACGAAAGTTAGCTCTATAGGTTCCACATTTTGGGAACTAAAATGTAACAAAAAAATGCCTATTTGTTTTCTTTCAAAACATTAAATTGCTGTTTTTAGACTTTCTTGTATGGATTAAATAAATAAAGTATAATGAGTTAATTAGGGCGATTTAGAGGTGTTCATGGGCCAGGCTAGCTGTTATCCCATTTCCAGTCTTTATGCTAAGCTAAGCTAACTTGTGGTAGTTTCATACATAGCCTAAGCCTTCTTAGGTTTTTCCACCAAGCAGTCCAGATCAGTTCAGTTCGTCACACATGAGGACAGTTATTTTTGCGTTTCCATTATCAAAAGTTGTGGATGGTACAAATTAAACCTTTCCATACCGTCCTGTTTTTTTGTCCCCACTCTGTTGGAGGTATACTTACACGCTGATCCGACTGATTGGTCAGTCAGGCGACCAGAGTCGTCTCGTCGTCTGCGCTCTGATTTAGGACTTACCAACCCTTCTGGGTTTTTTTTAAGTTTTTATTCTTGCTGCCTGCAGCCTTTTCTCAAACAAAGCTTGTCTTCTTGTTGTAATAAACAAACACAGACTGAGAAGAAAAAAGACTCGAAGTGTGTGTGTGTGTGTGTGTGTGTGCGCGTGTGCGTGTATGTGTGTGTGTGTGCGCGCGCGCCATATACTGAGCGAGAGAGAGCAGTAGAAAAGCGGCAGAGGAAAACATTAGCTTGTATGTTGTTGTCTCATGACCAAAGAAAGTCTCTTCTGTTGTTTCCCAGCTGCTGGAAAAGTGAAAGTGGTTGCCCCTGATGGTTTAGGTACTTAAATTATGGGTTAAGTACGGTTACCAAGGGTACTAAAGCGAAAGCTTTAGGAAATGGCTATAGTCACCACATGAGAGTGGTACCTGAACCAGTTCCATTTGCTGATGAAAACTATGAGATACATTTGAAGCTTCTGAACGCTGAGCTAAGAACAAGTGGACCTTTTTAATAGAAAATATTCCATAACACGAATTGGAATGTTGAAAAAAACCCACTCATATCACCAAACTAGAACATGAATTTTTTTAAACAGAAAATTTGCATCTCTTTAATTTCAAATTTTGAATGTTGAAATATTCATTTCAGCGAAGTACATTCCAAACACATTTTCTTTTCTAGTACCTGATGTTCAGAAAGATTAATAAAGCCAGGACTAACACATTTTACTCACCAGTGAGATCTGCTGTGCTTAAAAAGCTTCTTCATAGTGATGTCTATAATGCTTCGCTCCATTAATAGCAGACCGCCGTACTTTCTGCATGCGGCCACTGAATTCAGTTCCTTCTCTACTAATAAAGACTCCATTATTTGGATCATCTTTTCTGTGAATGAGACTTCAAACAAGAGATGCAACACTGAATTCTCCTGCAGTACGTGGCCCACTTATTACCACAATCCACGTGAGCTTCCGGTGCACATTCATTCTGTTAATATTCTGATTTAGTGTATGTGTACAAATGTTGCAGCTAATACTTTAAAGTAGCATTTTGAATGCAGGACTCTCACTTATAGTTGAGTAGTTACACGTTGTTGGTGTAATCGCTGTTGGTCTCATTGCAGCCTGTCTGGTTTTTCACTGTAGCACATTCAGCAGTCCAAAATCGTGAGGATTTTGAGTGAAATTTGCTGCTTACTACACTGGACATTCATTTGTATCCCAAATAATATGCAGGCATGCGTCCAAATCAAAAATACCCGTGAACACAAAAACAGAAAATTCGATTTAGTTTCTCATAGTTTTTTTTTTTTTAATTTTATTTTATTCTATTTGACAAGGATTTAAGTATATTTCACACACGACTGACAACAGACCTGCAGAGATGAGCATTCGCTGCATTGTATGGAGGCTGCTGTCAGCGAGGAAATTGCTATCCGTGATGGATTCCTCCCCGTGTGATCATTGAACGTCGGTGTGAAATGGCGGTTCTGGGAAGAGGCCTCTCTCTCTCTTTGATTCGGAGGTCAAAACCTGACACACATTCCTTTTTGGAATCATATTTACCATCAAGCACTACACTGGAAATACCTTGATGTATTGTCATGTTGTCTGTTTGGTAAGTTATCTGCAGTAATACACAGGTGAGCTGCTTTTACAGTGTTTTAAAGTGACTTTCCTCTCCAGGAATGGCAGTTAAACATAGTTTCATGGTTTGGTTTCTTCATATACAGAGCTGGAATGTAAAGAAAAACCTACACGTTTTGGTTTTTACCTTTGAAACACACAGTACACTCGGTTCAATTCAGTCTTTGTAAGGCAGTAATAAGCAGCCCCTGCGTTTGTGTGTTTATGCTGATGGATGAGACAGGCTGCACCTTATGTAAAGCAGTTCACCATTGCTTGTTTTCTTAGAAGTATACCATGCAAATTACTGTGGCTCAGCAGAGCTTTGTGAACTTGGAGAGGGTCAGCTTCTGTATGTCTGCAAGCTGAAAAAACAAAACCTCACATCACATGTATAATAAACTATTTTTCTCCCTTAGGTCTAATAGAGATGTATGTGTTATTCTCTCATCTTCCAGCAGCTGAAGAAAGAGTAGAATGGATTTTTTCTTCATGCTATATCTTTCTTATATATGGGCGCAGGTTCAGTGAGAATACATTAGCTCCTGCAGAGACGACTGACTCTAACTTACTTTCCTCTCTCTGTGATATTTACACACCAAACACACCCTGAAATGAATGAGAAAACACCGTAATGGAGTGGCTGAGGGCTTCATAAGCCAGCCTGACAATATTCGCCTACACCAGGTTATTTGGAGATTGAAAACTAATTCACAGGATACCTTAATCAAATTCAAACACCACTACAAAGATCCTCATAATTATGACTGGCATTTAATTATAGCTGTTGTATGCGGTGGTCTGCTTCGAGAGGAAACGCTTGGAAAATTAAAAAGTTGCGTGGCATGTAAATCAAGCTCCATCTAAGCTTTTCTTCCGTCAGAAAAGGATTGTCTACGTAATTCTGGCTAAATGGCGATAAAAGGCCTAATGTCTAATTTGTCTTTAGTAAAGGAAAATAGATTCCGGCTGATTATACGGGCTGTCACATTAGCAGCAGGCCTCAGTAGATATGTTGTTGTTCATGGCTCCGGCTGAGACAGAGGAAATGGGATAAAAAGGTGAGGATGGCGTACCGCCTTTTTAACTGGTTGTCACTTGTGAACGATGTCGACTTTTCCTGAGCACGAGCTCGCCGCCGCAACAGCTGACGGTATCATCCACTTCACCCGGCACTGTGTTTTCTTATCTGCTTAAAATTCTGCATCATCTGAAGCCTTTTTCCACTCTGTGATTTTCAGTGATGCTACAGCTCCTCCAGAAATAAAGGCACTGAGCAGATAACACACAGATGATGAATTACAATTTCTTCAGTATTATCTGGCATTTACAGGCAGTTATAAACTCTTACCTTATTTCATGCTTTATTTTGTGTGTTTCTCTGATTGTTAGGGCTTTTAAATCTTGCTCCAACGTTTATATCGCCTCCGTTTGAGTCTCCATATTAGGGCTGAAATGATTCCACGAAAAAAATCATTAACATTCTGGTAAGAAACCTGTCTTAGGGAGTTCTCTTTTGTATATTCACAACGCAGAAGTATGTCTTATCCGATTACTCCATTAATCATCAGAATAATCGGTAGAAC